>JAQIXS010005093.1:0-13454 GCA_034700785.1 Rossiulus vilnensis
GACTTAGACATCATTGTTAAATTGAACTTGAATTAAATTTAAACTATCGTCAGGAAGGTTATTCCATCGTCTAATCGATCCATCGTCACCTCGAGTCATCAGTCTGGATATATCTTTTTAAAATAATAGCTTATAGGTCGTTATAAATTGAAAAATACCATCAATGCCATCGAATTTATCCTTTTTTTAAAATAAAATACATGTAAACATTCAGGAAGGTAATCCCATCTTTCGATTGGTACAACGTGTGAACAAAACACTATTTTAAGTGATTAACAGACGTCGAGAAACGCCCTCTTAGGAGGGGGAGGTATTACCTCCCTCTCCTTCCCCAAAATGTCTGTTTTGTTTGATGCTGTACTAAAACTGAGAATTCCTAACATACTTGGCATTTGCATGCAATTTGACTGCTCAAGGGAATCTGAAATGCATTTAAAATAACTACCTGCCATCCAATTACATCTGATTGTCACTGGAAAACGTTTGGTTTTTATATTTTTAGACTTTGGCTATATATGATCGGTTTGGTCGACTAATGTATGGCAATGATGTTGTTTCCAAGGATGTACTTGAATATGTTGTTCTTGAGAAGCATCTAGCCAACCAATATGGGTCCTGGAGAATTCATGGAAAAATTGTACCTTCTTGGTTGACACCAAAAGATGATTTCCACAGAACATTAGTAAAAAAAACTGAAGAATTGGTAGTGTGTATGTGACATTTGCAAACATAGGTGATCATTCAAAAATGTTACTGCTACTGTGACTATCTTATGATTCTTGTACTTTTTCTATTTTTCTAGGATTGAGCATTATACACTGTAGAATATAAATATCCTCATTTCTAGGTTGGTAATTTTTTGCTGGTCAGTTTTATTTCCAAGTTATTACAATTGCATGAATAGGTATTAAAGTACATCACCTTTTACAGAATTGTGCTAATCTAATGAGCAGCTGAAACACACAAAGGAAACGTACTTCATTATTCGACTGTCAAATGAAGAACTTGCCTCTCAAAGCATCTGCGAAGTTTAGACCAGTACTTGATTTTCACCCCCCAATTGTTATCCGAGTGAGTATTGGCAAATGAATTGGCACAATATCCAATTTGGCGGGTCAAAGGATAATGTAACACTTTCAACAATAACTATAACAATGTTTAAGTCGCACTTACTGCCACATAAACGTACCTTTTATTAAGGTTTTGCATTTTGTACTACAAGTAGTTTCATTTGTACTGGTAGTGACTTATTTTCTCATTTTTATTAAGAAACATTTGCAAAGTGGTCTGCTAATCCTCGAGGTTAATTGTGAACTCGTTAGGTTGAGGCTATTCTAAATAAATTTAGTAATGAAGTAAATCAGCTCCTTTGTATATATAATTCACGAAGAGATAAGTCAAAAATTGAAGAATTTATATTTACAAAATATCTTGTGTTGCATTAAAATGTCTCGATAGTATATTTGTCCAAGCAGAAATAGTTGTCAAGATTTAAAAATGCTTGCATTACTTTAATAAATCTAACAATATTTGGTCATACAAATTAAATTTAGAAATTAGCCATCTCAATTGTTGCTGTAGTTGTACCAAACCCAAGAATATAGAAATATTGACAATTAAACAAAATCATTCGCTTATTTTCACCTAGAAAACTAGTTTTTCGTTCTTAATTATGTCAATTTGAGTAAGCAGAAACCCATATATCAATCACATAGACCATGTACTTCAATAAATTTAGCAAATTAGTACTGGGCATTGGCACAAATATCTAAACTGCATGATCATATTAGATTAGCTGATATTAACTTATTGTATTTTAATATAATAATGAACATAGGCGACATTTATTTACTTTTGGCTGTTGCAAACTTATGACTTCCCCCCTCCCCCTTCACACCTGAGGAAAGACTTGCCTTGAAAGTCAGTTCTCAAAGAAATTAGCCAATTTACTGGCATTTTCGAGTAATATAAAATGTCAGCCTATATCTTGGGGAAAAAACATCAAAAAATTGAAATTAATATAGCTTTAGGAAATCTAGTTTTGAAACAGGAACAACATCTTAGCATGCAGTAGGGAAAATTAAGACCAAACATCACATGTAAGTGACATTTGTAAAACAGACAATGAAAAATGGACTAACATGTCATGCTACAAGATCATTAATGAGCCTGGCAAACTTGTAAAAATTCATAACGATTTCGATTTAGTGGTTTCATAAAAAGTTGCTGACAACTATTTACCAGTTTGTCTAGTTTTAAAAATTGAGTATATGCAGCTAGTTTCCCAAAGTAAACAGGAAATTAAGACTGCTTAAATATTTTCAGCAACACTGGCTATAGTAAAAAGCTCATCTGCATATTTACGAAGACATTAGTTTTAACACAGGTGTCAAACACCACAGTGCGTGCTGAGAATTGTCCATGCTACAGCAATGACGGTGGTTGAGGGATATTGCTCTCCCCACTTGAAGTGTTGAAATCTTATTCAGTTTTTGCATAAGCCAGCAAATCTCCTACATCGATTGGCGAGTAGTCCCCCACTTCCATGTCACTGGGTAGTGCCATGCCGATCAGGTCTGCCAAATCCGAACTAAGCGCTGTTTGGCTGTGAGGCAAGCACATGGGCTAATTAGGATCTACCATTAGGACGTAAAGCAAAGAGGCGATGGCAGGTGGTAGATAAACATTTAGAAATAGAGATACGTGGATTGTGGAAGATTGCTTTATTTTAACAAATAGCCATCCATTAATTATTCAGTCAGTTACTGAGAATTTGCAACTAACGAATATGAGATGCATTATAAGCCGCAAGCGCAGATCTTTTTCATTATATTTTAAGGAATAAGTTTTCTAGAATTAATATCGGAATATCTATATTTATTTATGATGCGTAAACTATTTTTCAGCTTTGCGTCAGGATATTCTTACGAATACGTGAACTCCTGAGATGTGCAATTGACTCGTATTTAAAAATGTTCATTATCGCACAAGTTATCTTGTGCGATTTCAATCCATGTATTTACATAGGATGAAATTGTTTAAAAAATGTACAATGTCTAAATATTATAAGAATGTATTTTAATGCATTTTAATTTGGAGCTTGCCTACTTGCCAAAAATAAACGAAAAAGATATTTGCTATATAAGCAACCACGATTACATTTAATGGAAGTATAACATACTTTCAATTACATTCTCACTTTAAAAGTCAATATAAGCAGAGCTAATATGGCTAAATTCCTGTCCTGTGTCCAGTATTAAAAATATGACATAGACGTGGGGATGAAAAGCTTTAGCACGATTATTTCGTAGGCTATCAATTTCATAAGCAACATAAGAAAAATAAGTAGAAAAGTCTGAAATCCTTTGAGCACAAGTAAATGGGGTGATTTATGTTCTAAATATATAGTATCTTATGAACAGCAAAAACCTGTTTTGCAGCAGAATGGACAGTATGCAGTACAGACGTTTAAAATCAAACACACAGCCAATTGTTTGTTTGAAAATGTAAAAAATGACATTACTTAGCTTAAAAAGAAAAACATTCACTTCCAATCGACACAAATGGAGAAATACAACGTGTCTAGCGAATCATAGTGGTGGCCATATGCCATTCCTTGGATGCCAAAAAACGACAAGCACAGAATTTATTCCACAATCATTTCTCCAAACGAATTTGATGATCAACTACCACCTGCTCCCCTCTCTTCTTTACAAAACATTTAAAAATGCAGTCAATTTTATTTTTCTTTCAAATTGCATTTTCGTTTGCTTTTGAAGATGATTAACCACCGAAGCAATGAAAGGAATGCAACATTAATCACTGCCATCATCCATGCTATGTAAGAAAAAATGATGGCATTTTGGTCATTGCATCTTTGAAAAAATAATTTTCAAAAAGAACTAGCTCTTGTTTCAAGTTAATCTAAATTTTCAGGCACTTTAAGTATATCAGATTGAAGCTTGTTAAGGGAGCCCATTGCACTACAAGTGCATTTGTCCATCCCATCATTCACACTACCACACAGAATAGACACTTACTTCATGAAATAATCAGAATTTGTGCTATTGACTGATGGCGTATCACGAACGCTAGACACATCTGGTGAAGGTGCTTGGTATGTCACTGGTGTTGCTGGATAGCTTTCCACACTTCCAAACTCTGACATGCTAAAGTAACGAAGAAAAATACTGTAGACATTACTAACTGAAACAAACTTATACCTTAGGCAGGTAATGAAAGATTTACATTTCTTTAAGGGACAATGCACTAATTTCAAGCAAAACGAAAAACTTAAAACATTTGGGTGCAGACTTATAAAAGTTATGGAGATAAGGGTTACTTTTAAAGCCTTTCAATTGCCTTTCATGCTTTAAGCATAGATGAAATCTGTATTTTTTGGGACCAACTTCTGGGCAAGGTGGTATTGCGTTTTCACAATCATATTTATAAATGTGTGCTAGTCTTAAAAATACACATAGGCAATGTCATTATGAAAAGTTAAACTGAAAAACCTTGATTCAATTGACCCCGAATCAGTTCCTTTATAGCTTTTTACTGATATTGAAATTAATATTACGATGTTTATTACTAGTAAAATAAAAAGCATAAAAGGGTATCAAATTTCTATTTTGTTAGTCATTTTTGTTACTACATATGGTAGCCAAAAGCAAGTTATTTTAAATGACTTCTCTTAACTAGTTAAGCAGATTTGAATAATTTTATTCCGAATTCGAGGCAACGTAAAAAAGAAAACGTCACACTTGTACATTGATGAGAATACTTGTACTTTTAAGTAAAACTTACCCAGGAATTTTCGTTACAAGCTCTGGTTTGACGTAACCGTTGAGGGATGATGGGTTATTATCTAAAGGGATTCAAACGAACGTTCAGATACTTTTCTTACAAGCTTTTATCCCACATTTGTCACAATGTTTTTTCTCTCACCAGCAATTGGTGAATAATACTTCGAGTAAGCCTGGTCTTTTGGGATGTCAGGAAACAGATAAACAAGAGGGCTCAGGTCATGTATTCTGTCGGCAAGCGTTCGGATTGCAAAGTCTTTGTGTGTAAAAGGCTGCAACATGTAGACATCCTTTTGCTCTGCCAAAATGAAGTTATGAACCTTTGTTAGTTAATTGCAGTTGGTTATTCCTCATTTGGCATTAATTTTCTCATAAAACTAACTTACCTGAAGGTGGGTCCTCCTGAACCCATGCTATGGTCACACCTCCCAACTCGGAATCGCTAAATCTAAGAAGAAAGGTACCTTTGATTCGGCTTAATAGCATTTCTTCCGCATGTTTTCGATTAATGAATCCGATGATTGAACTGAAAAGTGAAAATCATCGCGTTTTAAATTGGTCAGTAAAAAGGAGTATGTGCAAGGGAACTAGATTGGAATAGTGCATTTTGCTTACCCATCATTCCAAGGCCCTCGAAGATGCTCCCTTGTTAATTTCATAATGGCATAGAACCACTCCCAAAAAGTGAAACTTCTTTCTGGCAATGGTTCCTTGCAGAACTGAGACCAACTTAACAGCATATTCGTACAATCTTGAGTATGGGAAGCTAGAAGTGAAAAGCTTGTCAGTCAATACATGTATTATGAATTTTATTAGGTGATCATATTAAAACAAAAATACCTCTGAAGGCTTTTCCGGCTAGAAATCGCACATTGTCTTCTGATAGGCCCCTTCCCACAGCAGCCCTAAACTTACAGTCTAACACTTCTGCTATTTGGGGCCAGGGGACCTTTTCTGGAACTGCAAACAGAGCCCTTCCCTAGATAACACGTAAAATTAATCAGCCTCCTCACTTTTTTTTACATCTAAGAAGGTAGTATAATTTCGTTAAACTGACTGGTTCTGTAAATGCGTTGTCCCAAGTAACAGTCGCCCAGGCATGCGGTTCTTGGTTCCCATGAACAATGACAACCACGGGTAGTGACAGTGTCTAAAAATAAAAGACAATGTCTTCATTTTTCAAAGCACAAAAAATAACATTCATATAAAAGGGGCTGTCCGTGTTTCCTACCCAAACTTGAAACACAAGTTCGCCTCCACCAACTTTAAACTGGGATTGGAATAGCAAGGAAAACTTCTCGTCCATAACAGACTGTTCATAGATAGAAACATTGTTTAATAATAATGGCAAAACCCTAGCAAATACCATCAAAGATTAATTATTATATTAGAAAATGCACTAAAAACCTCGGTTCCTTTTTTCTCTGCCCTTTTAATTTTTCGTAATTGCTGTTGGGAAATAAGATATCAGCATTTTGAAAAGGTAACAATCGCCTAACTTTAAAAATAAAAAAAATTTACCAACCATGTTTCGGAAACTGACGCTCAATTGTCTAGTAGCCTGGTGGTATTCCATTGTCCCATTATTGTTCAAGATCTCTCCACTAACCTCTCTGCAATTATATCAATAGGTGTTAATAAGATTACTGCAATAGCTTTTGCACTGTTCTCTCTCCAAATTTTACACCTCACCCTTTGGACATTTCATTCTTCAGTAATGCATTTGCTTGGGCCTCACTAATTTAAAAAAGATAACATTAAATACATTCATTAACTCTGGAATTTTTCATCAACTTCATTATAATATTTTATACCTTATAATTGTCACTTTGACTTGAGGTGGTGTCATATGCACGTTTAGCTTTCCACCAACCAAAAGTCGAACAGTCGATGTAAACTTAGTATTCGTTTTCATTACTTGAGGGGGTTGCTTTTCAATTATGAATGTACTGCATCACACAGAAATAAGTAATTTACAATTAAGTTTCAATTTTTCACCACAGACAGGGTGTAGCATTGGATTTCAACGATAAGATAACCTGGTAACCACAGATGATAGTAATCCCGTGATTTCATCATTGAGGAGAGGCAACTTGTCTACCTCGGTCAACAGAGGAATTGGAAGTTGTGCTCTCAGCAGCTCAACACGTTTTATCTGTTGACGGTTTTGCCAAATGATTTCGGCCAAGGACTCGCATCTGTAAAACGTGCCTCCTAGTTAGGCAATTATGAACGAATATGTGCATGCAATTAGGGAAACTGTAAAAACTTACAATTCCTGAATCCGGTCTAAATTTAAGTTGTTGTTGAATGGTGCACCATTGCCTGCCAACCTTTGTTGAGTTTTCCACTGGATTAATTCTTCATCAAGCACTTTTGACTGAACACTGTGCAAAATTTGGAAGGTTTCTTGGTGTTTTTCTTCAAGAGACTACGTGTAGACAAAAAAATTAGCTGGGCATCCCTTGAATTAGACAAAAAGTGACAATTTAAAAACTTGCCATTCGTGCTTTTTGCAGAGTTGATGCTCGCTGACTAAGCATTTGATCAACCATGTCTTTTTGACGCTGCAGTTTGGTCTCAGCTTCAATCTGTTGTTGCCCACTCATTTGAGTCTTGATTTGATTGATGTGAGCTTTGTGTATTTACATTTAAAAAAACATTAATTCAAATATTAGCATAATTTAAGTGCTAAACCATAATAATTTATTAACCTTACCTTGCAATTTATTACTCTCTTGGTACTGTATAATGAAAGATTCCTGTTCCATTAGCATTTTACGAAGATCTTCCTCAGATTCCTAGATTTTTTATTAGGGAGAATTCTTAAGGTTGATATTCTGAATGTTCTAAATAACTTTACAACAGTTTAGTTAACCCTAACCTGTGTGCGTTTACGGATTACTTCAAGTTCTCTGGTTATCTCTTGGTGTCGGTCTAAAATTATTGGCACATTGTCTGACGGTCCACCAGCGTTTGGCGGCTGAGTAAAAAAAAACACATCAGCTGAGCAAGGAACATCTTATGAATCTGGAACTTTATTCAATCTCATAAATAATTAGTTAGCTTACGTTTTCTAGCATTTGAACTAGCTTCATTTCTGTGCTGAGACAATGCTTGACAATCCGTGCAAGTGACAGGGGATTGTTTGTGTATAGTTGCTTCAAAAAACAATTTTAAACGTTAATGGCTAACAAAATTAAGTTCATTTAAGGTACCTCATATATAGCAATGGTTCTAGATTAAATTTCAAGGGCCTTGTATTTTCGCAGATTTAATAGCTAAACTTACTCGAAACTTGTGGGCTGCATCGGTCAGCCTCAATTTCATGACAAAATGTTCAGGAGTATTAATCTGTTGAGCTTTGGCCTCCAACTCTTGTGTGAGTGCTGTTAACAGTTCAGCCGCATACGTCTCATGGGCTAGATTGTCAGGATCGATTTCAGTCCTAACAAATAAGGAATTAATTAATGGAAGAGGCAAATTTGGGCCAATGAGAAATCAGGAAATTTTGTATTAAAATTGACTCAAGTATCAGATTTCATATAGCATGAGTTTAAAATAGTATGCAAACTTAAGATTTAGTCTATCCCTTTCTTAATCTAAGAAAAGAAGCACAATTGACATCAAACTTCACTTGGGCATATTTCTTTAAATTCATCACCAGAAAAGTGAAAAATACTGTGATAACAATTTTCTTGCAACAAATGATTATAGCTTATCAATCATGCGCTGGCTTTTTAATATGGAAAGAAATACAATTGAAACCTAAAGTTTTTCGTTTTCAGTGTGGCTTTATTCCTTTGAGCACTTTAATTCTGTGATAATGACACAGCCTACTGTTCAGATATATCTGCATAATTCGCATTTACATATTTTAATATATGGTAACTATATAGCATCTTAAAAACGCCTAACATATAGACAACTGATATAAATGTGTGAAGACTTCAAACGTAATTCGCACCATGGTTTATCCTCTATCCACTGTGCCAGAAAGTGACGAACTTCTATGGGAAAATGTTCTCCATATACAGCCTGCACCTGTTTCAATGCCTCCCCAGGCAAATTCTGTGCCTTCATCCATAAGGCCATTCCAGGTAAAGCACCTTGTTTGGATAGCAATTAGTGGAAAACAAACAAAAAATGAAAATAAATTTGTGTGCTTGCATAAAAGAAACATGACATAACCATTGGGATCAAATTAAATCGATTCCGCTCGAATGGGCCATTTGCTCTATGTTAAAATGAAACACTTTGACTGAAATTGAGCCTAGATTATTATCAGTCAAGGCATCGTTTGAAACCAGAGGCAGCCTAATCTAGAATTCTTGCGAATACAAGCCGTATGGTTTTGCAGTGTGAAATAGCGGTGATCAAAATTACTTACCACTACTGGCAGGTTAAAGAACGATAAGCAAGGCAAGAAGCGTGTTTTCTATTGTTATTATAACTGAATTAATTGAATAATTCAATGAGTTGAGTGAGGTGAGCACATATTCCAGAAACTACATGCCAAACCCATTTCTCAGAAATCCTAAAACGCAATATCACATGACCACTATCTGGGGGAGGGAGATGGGAGTAGAGATATTGTTCAAGGCCTTCCCCAGTGCAGTAGGTGGCGCACTATGCATGCTTTTTATTGATTGGCTTAGTTCAATTACATATTTACTTATTCATTTATCATGTCAAGACAGTTTCAAGGCAAATCATCGTCCAATAGTCCAACGTAGCTCTAGCATTCACTCTGCGATTGAGCACAGAAAGCTAAAGTTATTATTATGCAAATTGCATCATGCAGTCAACTGCGTGAGATAATTGGGCCAAGCAAAATGAGACTTATAAAAGTTAGGGCCTATTTTTCGTATATCTTTTGAAACAGTGCAACTATACGAGTACGAGGTGTTGGCAAATGTATAATTCTAAAAATGATAACCAAAACAAATAATGCACATGTAGGCCTATATTTATTAGGCACAAGAGCAACAGAAATGATTCACTCTTTCACCCTTTATTAGCTTCTCAGCCAAAGTGGGCCAAGCTTACATGTACATACTATTTTAAAAAGTTTATGTAGTTTTGTTATCGAATATTTAAAAAAATGTAGTTCAAAGAAGACAAAAGGGTTCTAACTAAACAATGCCATGTACAAGCATGTGGCGCCATCTACGAACACCGAAAGCCCCTGAAACACTCATCACGCCAGTGGGCGCAGCGCTGTAGCACAAAGGTTGAACAGACGCCTTGGTCTCGTTGTCTTACTTTTTGAAAAGCAGGCATTGCTTTTCTGTTTTGGTTGTGATACCGGTGTTGTTTTACGATTTGTTATGTATTTCCTATTATGCTGTAGGTAAATAGATTTTTTGACTAGATTATATACAATATATGGTTTTTAATCTAAGCTCCTTGTTATTAGAACGTTGTTTGTGATGAGCTGCGGAGGCGTAGAGAAAAGAGTACTCCTAATTATGTCTTTTCAATAATAGTTCATTTTAATTAAGTTTCTAGATGAAAAATGACATCTATAATAAAACTTCAACCTCTGTCTGGCGTATTTGGGGAAGGATCCCATTGCTACTTACTCGTAGTAGATGAGTTTCGCTTTCTGCTTGATTGCGGATGGGACGAGCATTTCAACATGACCTTCATTAGAGAATTTAAAAAGTGAGTTAGTACAGTGTAAACTCGAAAACACTGATTTTGATTACTGGTCTCATCCGTATAAAATTGATTACATTAAACTTTTTTGGTTATAGAGTTCTTCCGCAGATTGACGCAGTTTTGTTGTCCTATCCTGATCATCTGCACCTAGGGGCATTGCCCTATGTCGTGGGGAAATGTGGTCTTAATTGCCCCATTTATGCAACTATTCCAGTTTATAAAATGGGTCAGATGTTCATGTACGATCTTTATCAGGTAGATGATTTTTTCCAGCAGTAAATTATTTTATTGTATGATTGTATCTATTCAAACACTTCACCTGTTTCAGTCAAGGCACAACACTGAAGATTTTGATTTATTCACGCTGGATGACGTCGATGCTGCTTTCGATAAAATAATTCAGTTAAAATTCAACCAAAGTGTTGGATTAAAAGGTCATAAGTTGAAAAGCTGCTTACCGATACCTTGATTTCAATATCAGCATTTATATCGCAAACTTCATTACAGGCAAAGGGTATGGTTTAAGTATTACCCCATTACCAGCTGGGCATATGATTGGAGGAACTATATGGCGTATAATTAAAGATGGAGAGGAAGATATTATTTATGCAGTTGATTTCAACCACAAAAAAGAAAGGTCTGTAGATAAGGAAGTTGCATGCTAACCTATTTTAGCAATTGACTAAAGTATATCTCGAATTCTATAACTTCATAGGCACTTGAACGGATGTGTTCTAGAGGGTGTTTTGAGACCATCGCTGCTCATTACGGATGCTTTTAATGCCATTTACAATCAAGCTCGCCGAAGACAACGAGATGAACAGTTAATGAGTTAGTTTCACAAAGAAAACTTCACTTTACTTCCTATTTGTTCACCCTATTTGTATCACAATTTTCTTGCATTTCTTTAGCTAATATTTTGCAAACGTTGCGAAACGGAGGAAATGTTTTAGTTGCTGTGGACACTGCAGGACGTGTTCTGGAATTAGCTCATATGGTGGCAAGTACTTCTAATGATACATCTGCATGCATCTGAGATGGTGTTTAGCTTTTCCTATATTACAGTAATTTTAATTTGCATTCACATTGCAGGATCAACTTTGGAGAAACCAGGACTCTGGTTTACAGGCATATTCTCTTGCTCTGATCAATAATGTTAGCTATAACGTGGTTGAATTTGCAAAATCGCAGGTACCTTTTTTAATTAAGCTTGTGTTTTCATTTAAAAATGCTAAATGTGAGCTTTATTAATCGTTCAATTTCTGCTTTTAGGTTGAATGGATGAGTGACAAAATTATGAGGTCTTTTGAAGGAGCTAGAAATAACCCGTTCCAATTTAAGCATTTGCAATTGTGCCATAGTTTAGCTGAACTGGCCAGAGTTCAAGAACCAAAGGTAGTTAAAAAATTGATCCTCTGCAATTAGAAATCAAAATTAATTTCGAATTATTGTTGTACTTTCTCTTTTAGGTTGTTCTTGCCAGTGAACCTGATATGGAATGTGGATTTTCTCGAGATCTTTTCATTCAGTGGTGTGGTAAAGCGAAAAATAGCATTATTTTAACTTCACGTTCATCTCCTGGTACCTTGGCTCGTAATTTAATTGATAATCCCAAGTTGAAAACTGTAACTATTGAGGTAAGGTTACACAAATTATCAGGTGTGGTGAAGCCTTATTTTGTTTTAGAGCGAATTTTAGTAAGGGTGTTGTTTTTCCAGGTAAAGCAAAGAGTTCGCTTAGAAGGTTCAGAACTGGAGGAATATTTAAGAAAAGAAAAAGACCATGAAGTAGCAAGACAAAAAGCCGGAAAAATAAAAAAGTGCATAGAAATAATCTTGCATTTAAAAAAGTAATGCAAATACTCATTATTTTACATGTGTGTGTTTTTTTTTAGAGAGGTGATGGCAGAGTCAAGTGAAGAGAGTGATGATGATGTAGATCTTGAGAATCACAATACTGGAAAAACCAAACATGATCTCATGATGAAAAGTGAGGTTAGTAAGTTTGGCTTTCCTAATTAGGTAGCCATATAGAAGACTAATTTGGTTATTCTGAGCAATATTCTTTGAAGACTTATGGATACATATGAAATGATGAAAGATGTTTTTAAACTAAATATACAATCAGTATGTTCTACGTGTTATATATAAGCACGTTATATTTTTTCAAAGATTGCTTGAATGGAGATTTTTTGTAATACATGTAACGCATTTCTTACTTCAGGGTAAATCTCGAGGTGGGTTTTTTAAGCAAGCAAAAAAATCTTATCCAATGTTTCCTTCCAAAGAGGAAAAGGTTAAATGGGACGATTATGGCGAAATTATCAGGTAAGATAAATTTGCATCTGGTGTTGACATTATGAATAATTTAACACTAAGCTTCTTTCTTAAATCAATAATAGGCTAGAAGACTTTATGATTTTAGAAGTCAATCAGACTGAAGAGGATGGAAAAGATAAAATGGAGATTGCGAATGAGGATATTCAAGGTAGTGGCACTACATCGGCAAATAGATTACCAAAAAATGATTTTGTTGATAATATACAAAGGAAGTGATTTCCATATTTTTCTTCTAACAAATTGCAATAACATAGATATATCAGAAGTGCCAACAAAATGTATCAGTTCCACTGTGACTTTGGATGTGCTTGCATCTGTCCAATACATTGACTTTGAGGGTCGGTCTGACGGTGAATCCATTAGAAAAATTGTGTCCCTCATCAAGCCGAGGCGGCTGATAGTTGTGCGTGGAGCAGCAGAAGCAACACAGGCATTAGCCTCTTATTGTCGAGCTGGTGCTGTGCAAGGCAAAGTGTTTTCTCCTCAGTTATACGAAGTAGTTGATGCGACTACTGAGAGCCACATTTATCAAGTGCGCTTGAAGGACTCTTTGGTCAGCTCACTTCAATTTTCGCGGGGGAAAGACGCTGAACTTGCTTGGGTGGATGGTATCGTAACTATGCAAATTGACGACAGCAGAGTGGAC
>JAQIXS010005094.1:0-13452 GCA_034700785.1 Rossiulus vilnensis
AACGTTTGAATAAGCCCATAGATAAATTTTCTCGTCTCGCTCTCAATGAGTCCCAATTTAAAGAGTGCAGCATTTCTTCATTAGTAATGTCATTCTCAGAAAGCAATGACATTAGTAATGATCACATAAAGCTTCAAAAGAGGACCCACTGAGGACAACAAGAGGACCCGCTTTTCACTCCACTGAGGTTTTTTAGCACTGCTATGCAAAGCACGGCTGCGGTAGTGAGGAATATGTCAAAATAATTATAGCTCCATGGGGGTCTATAGGTACTATAGGTTGCTTTCGTACTACTGTCGAACTCGGTTATAGCGAGGTATCGGATATAACGAGCAAGTGGCCTCTGTAGATCCGGTTTTTGCAAATTTCAATGAAACCTTTCACTGTTATAACGAGAGCATTTCTTGGCAATGGTCACACTTATGCCATAAGACGTCGTAAGAATGTCATGCTTTTGTTTCAATACTGGTTAGAAGAAAAATAATATCGGGAAATTTGTATATTCTCGATGTCGTGGTCATGACAGTTTGTCAGATGGACAGCTTTGCTATCCATGATCATTTCGCAATCCTGAGGGTGGTGTGAGATTTACAGCACTGAAAGCGTTTGACATAGTGGTCGTTTATGCACTGGCCCCATGGCACGCTCGAAGGAGATTTCTAATATTTATTTCGTTCAAGATCGCAAACCTGCGAAATCAGTACAACAACGAAAGGCCGGGGGTTAAAAACGGCAAGCCGACCACTTGGCCATATTACGCGGCGTTGCACAAAATCCTGAACAAGCGCTCGTCCCTGGACGTGGAATCTGCTCAAATCAGTGAAATAGGGCTGCTCTCCGAAGTGGAATTGGCCGACGAGAACGTAAGGGAACTTTCTTTTTCATCCGGATGGTTCAGAAAATGGTTTTGTGCGCACAGCCGTGATTTTTTTCTCACTTTTAAAAAGAGCACGACGTCGAGCCTTGACTTAAAATGTGAAAATTCAGTCATTAGAGACAGAGCCAATGGCGAGGGATCGGCGATGGAAGAGGAATTCGTCGTCAACGATTCCGATTCAGAACAGTTACCGTCATCTTCATCGACTACTCGTCCTAGGCCATCACCGTGTGAGCATGTCGACTGCTGTCGAGTTGTTCGCATTGCATTCAGATGGACTTCTGTCATGTAGGCTTTCAGACTTGAGCTGCCTTTGCACCCAAAAACCCCGTCTTCAACAACTTCAGCCGCAACTCTGCCACTTCTTGTGGTAGGAGTCAACTCAATTCAGCTCAGTACCCTACTGTCAGCAAAGATTTGCTATCTGGTAGTGGGGGGGTTAATTAATCCATCAACCCATGTGAACCGTTTGTTATTAGACTTGATGGTCACTATCATTACAACGTCTGATGGTCTGCAAGAAAAAAAAGACTAATAGTATCGATCCGAACGAAATCGGATTTCCGTTGAATTGAATTGAACCGTAGAATGTAATGCGAACAACCCATCGAGGGCCCAGAGTCCTCATGGAGGTGATTGTGCCGCTAACCTGACTGGGGTGAATATCTTGCAGGCAAGAAACTGAAAGTTTCCGAAGAATTAGTTAAGATATGCGGCGATTCGCTGAAATTCATGAAGGAGGAAGCGAAAAAGCGCAACAAACAGCGCGACGAAATCCGAGAAACCAACCTGCAGCTGTTGCAGATTCTGGGCCGCATCGCCACTTCCGCCGAAATGATGGCCGCTTCGACGAATTCTTCATGCCAAGACTGAATCGACACACCCACGCAAGCTCGGGGTCCATGGAGCTGAAACGGCAGAAAGACGAGATGGCGCTGGTCGAGGGTCTCCCTTCTCCCAAGGAAAATGCTGACTTCCTCGCTCACACGCTGGCAATGTTCTTTCTCGCATTTGGAAAGGAAAACGACACGTTCATTTTAATTTATTTTGTATTTGCAATGAAATAAAACATGTGACTAGCTTTATTTTCATTTACGGGCATTCCCAAACCATCCTTATAAAAACTGACTTTTTCTAGTGGTTCTTGATGCCAGTGTTTACTGACTGCTGCTATCCGTTCGGTCGTGGCAGACCCTCGGGAGGCTTCATTTGGTATCAACTTGAAGAGTAACTACCTGGCACGTAGATAATTCCGAGGTAGTCAAAACTGTGGCTATCTCTGATTAGTTAATTCGTCGGATTATTGAAAAGTATAGTTAAAAATAGGTGCAACTGTATTTTGTACAGTAATAACTTTCTAGTACATGTACACTGTAAATACAAAATATATACAAAATCGATAATGCCACGTTAACTCGCTTTTAATGAGTTTTAAACAGATTTTATATTCTCCAACCATCCCAGTACACCGTCACACTTTCGGGTTATGACACTTTTATGAATGTTTATCTGCTCAGAACATCAGATAATCGAGCTTCTACTAAGTCGTAAACAATTCATTGACTGTCATCAAAATTCCATGCATAATTAGTATCGCTTTATTCTGTAAGGACTTCCATCCTTCGTAAAAGTTACTCCTTCCCAAGTTCCGATTAAAATTTCGGAATCAGTCGACTGGTTTTCCAGACCACGGCTCGGGCTGTGACACAAAGTGCCCCATCAGCTTCTCCCTGAGGAGGGCACCGTTTAAATCTTCCTTACAGCTTATCGAAGAGGGCTGCGGAAAGCGCTCGTTCAGTTCCATATTTTCCTTGGCCTCTTCTGGCGATGGACTGCACACGAGTCCGTTCGTCTCGCAGATGTTATGCAGAGCGAAAGCCGAGCTGATGACCTTGTGTGCCCTCTGGTACTGCACGTCCAAGCCCAGCAAGAGCCTCCTCCACCTCAACTTTACCCTGATGAACATGTTTTCCACGGTCCTCCTGGCCCCCATCAGCCGGTAGTTGAAGATCTGCTGGCTCTGCGACAATCCGTGATGCGAGACGAAAGGTTTCAAGAGCCATGGCTTCAGAGGAAAGCCGGAGTCGCCCAAGATGATAAACGGCACCCGGACCCCGTTGATAATACGAGCACACTGTGGCTCCTGCTGGCTGTCCAAGATCTCGTACATCTCCGTCTGCTTGAAGGCCCCAGAATCAGACATAACTCCGGGAAAACCGCTAGAGACCCAAGTCGCTTTTCCCTGCGGGTCGCAGATGGCCAAAGTCAACAGAGAGTTCCAGTCTTTGTTGTTGTGCAGGTTTGCTGTGAGGGTCGTCGGTGGATTGAAGGGAATGTGCATGGCGTGTATCGCTCCGATCACCATGGGGAAACCCCACGTGGCCTCGAAGTTTTCGGCCATTTTCTGGATTTGCTCGGCCGACGTTGGGAACTGTATATTCTTCGGCACGATCTTCTTGAAGACGACGTCGATGAACTGCGTGAAGTAGCGGTGGACAGAACTCCTGCCCACCCCGAGCAGGGTGGCCACCGTGAGCATGTCGCAAGTCGTGGCCAGGTACTTCAAGCCCACCGCGACCTTCCTTTCCACCGAAGTTGCAACTCGGAAGTTTGTGTCCTGCAATGGAAAACAAACAACTGTTTATAATATGATTATCGAGTAATTTTTGTAAAATATTTTCTGAAACCTCAAATGTTGAAAACAACACAATTCAATGACCAATGTAATTAACCTGTACACACCCTGTATTTCCACCTTAAATTAATCTCAAATCATATTTCCTTAACTTACTTTTAAATTGAAAACTACAAATATGGGCAGAAAGTTAATATATTCTGTGTAAATTTGGGGGGGGGGGGAATGCAATTCAGTTCATTATCTGCTGTTGCTTTATGAATGGTTTTAAGAAAGAAAAATCCTTTGTGATTCGGTAAAGAATGCTATTTCTTAAGCCACCGATGCATCTCAAGCAATACCTGTGTCATCAGGTCTTCCTTTATTTCGTTCACGAGCCAAGCGAATGTGCTTCGGTTGAGTCGAAAATGCCTCATGAATGTTTCTTCCGGTAATGTCGGCAAGACATGATCCCACCAATCGGACGAAGTGGGATGCCTCCAAACCACCCTTTCCCTGTTGATTTTTGGGAAAATTGATGTCGTAAAACTTTGGACTACGGATTTGTTGTTGCGGATAACAATGGACAAGAGCCAGGGGAGGTACTTGCGTTAATGCCGTGCTAGCGTCCATCAAAATGTGCATAAACATGGCCATTTCTTCTTGCTCTTCGTCTTCCTCGTCCAGCTCGGCCAGCCTTTGGTTTTTCTTGGTGATTATTTGCGCGATGATGATGGCGTGGTTTATCAGATCTGATCAGAACGAGCATGACAGGAATTGAAATAAGATTGTTGTTGTTTAAAAAATAAGTAAATGATGAAATTTCTGCTTCAGGAATAAGCGTGATGAGCGTACTTAGGGCATAGTGCCTGTGAGCCTGCTTTTGTTCCGGAGTCAGTTTTCTGTCGCAGTTCATCACTCCTGGAATTGCAGGGAGATGAAATTGTCCGTTCGGTCCCAAATCTATCATCTCGCTGCTGTTCGTACCCTCGCCGGAAGGCAGAAGACCTTTAAATAGCGCTTATTACTTTTCTTCTAACAGATTTTTTCCATAGATTCAGGTTTCCTGCTGCTCGTTCTTACTTAAGTGAGGGGCGATTGTTCCATCGTGCAAAGACCTAATAAACTTCTCGAAGCCGGGGTTGTAGGTGTTTTCCAGAGTTATTTCAGGTTCTAGCACGCAAGCACTTGTACCTTTTGAGAACGAATCAATCGAACTGCCATTATCACATACATTTCGCAATCGTATCTGAAAACATTTTCAAGGCAAAACTTTGCTGCTCGGCTAAGAGAAAACCCGTTACCTTCTGATCCATTCGCAGTTTGCTGCGTGGCGTTTTGGGCCAGGGTGGCTGCCAGCATCTCCGCGTGTTGCTTCTGCACGCGAATGGCCTCCTCTCTCCGCTGTCTCTCCAGCTGTCTCTTCCTCTGCTGGTACTGCCTGCATCGAGCCAGTCGATGCGATCTGTGGGCTTCGGTTTCCTTGGCCAGCCAGCGTCTTTCGTACTCGCGGCGGCCCTGAAGCCGCTCCTCCCGCTCGATGTCCCTCTCATTCAGCCGCCGCTTTCGGTAGTACTCCCGGATGCGTTCCACCTCGCGTTCTTTCCGGGCTTTTGCCACATCCTCCGGAGACACATCCGCCATGGAGACTGGAGTGGGAGTCCCCTCATGGCCTATTCGGCTGGTGGCATGGCAGACACGAGGGATATCCAGCATACACCGTGTTGTGCTCTTTAAGAAAAATATTTATAAAATGAATACGGTGGAAGCTCTACACTTATTATACGAGGTTCGATTATCTGATATTCGGCTTAACAGAAATGAAGCAACCTTGGATAAATAAGCACTCGGATTAACCGAGATCCAGAAAAGATAAACAAGGGAAAGGGAAGAGCGGAACAGTGTACTGGGCTGGCTGGGGGTCATGTATTACTTGTACAAAATACATTTTTTAAACTATTTTTAACTATAATTTTCATTATCCGAGGAATTCAATTATCCGAGATGGTCATGGTCCCGAATGCCTCGGATAATAGAGCTTTCAGGCCATCAGGTCCATAATGTTTGTGCTCAAATTTACATAATCTTTTCCCTGACTTCCCATGACCAATCCAAGTAAATTTCCCTGACGTTTTGAAGTAAACGTCTGCTGCAAAAAACAAACATTCAAAAACAAAAAAATATATATTAATAAAAAAAATCAATTTTGTATATATTGCTAGTAATTTCTGGGTGATTGTGTTATAAACAATTAAACGTAGTCTATGGTTGAACTTTTTGTGCAGCTCCAGCACGACTATAAGCTGCCTTGGCACCTTCCATTGGAATTGGCATTTAAAATTCAGCACGTGTTCATAGGGGATTTCCCGCATTTCATTGTAAAAATTATTCTCCTTGACTATCCCTGATGAATGATCATCACTTCCTTCCTTGACTTTCCATGCAGGTACGCGTGCAATTTGTGATCAATTCAATTCCATATGGTACATGTACCCTATTGTCAGCAAGGATATTCCATATGGTAAGGGGAATGGGGGGTAAACTCCCTGGGGTCAACCCTGAATCAAGTTTATAGAAGCTCCAAAGCCTTTTACAAGTTGTCTTCAGATAATAACAATTATAAGCCAGCTTTGGGGTTGACAGGCATCAAAATTCAGCATAAATTGGTGCAATGAACGATTCGGGAAGCCCAAGTAGACAGTAGTTGCGGAAACCTCCTGATTTTCAACTTGAGACCTATTGAGCTGTTCAATAAAATTCAAAAAAGTACAGGCATGCCCTCACCTGTCATTGTTTTTCCACGAAAACAAAGTGCTTAGACTTAGGACCACCTATTTTTTAAGATAGCACGTGCTTACGCCCCAGCCAACTAATTGCTCCTATTAGACCCAATCAGCATCGATGTGCCGTTCTGCGGCTACCCGTGTTTTTGTTACTTTTGCAGTCCGTGAGGTAGCGCCACTGTCGCAGTTCGATTAAAGCGGGTATTCCAAACCCTGATTTTGGAATTTCGATAAGAATTTCTACGAATCTTTTTTTTATAGATATGCATGTACTGTGTAATTTGTATTTTCAAATTTTTATGCCGAAAGATACCGTGCAATTCTATTTCTTATACATGTTTGTTTTATTATTTTATACATGTGTGTATAATTTACCGGTATTTATGGATTTATGGACAAAATTCAACCGGACGTCATCAGTGGAATGGAACGTACAATCTTTGGAATTCTTCGCATTCTTAACATTATTTTTATTTTCTTATTTTATAAGTAAACTAGGAATTTTAAAAATATTAAACCTGTCAACATGCAATAAATGCTTGAAGAATGCTAGAGAATTTCTAATCTATGATGGCAAAAGGTTTTTTTTTCTTCAATAATTTTTATGGAATTGAATTTTGACCTTCACGTGTCCTCAGCCATCGAAGCATTTGGTGTGAATTAATTATTTTCTACTTACAGTAGTTCTAATCGCGTCAGAAATTTAAATACGTTAGATAAATAAGGTTGTTGCGTAAATCATTTTGGACAGCACGACGGTATCGATTCCAGAGTTGCTAGAGAATGTTTTGAAAGCATTTCGAGGGTGTGTGTGCGAAACGGAAGATATCGGCATCGATTGGAACTGATAAAATATAAAAAGGCAATTTATCAGAGAATTATCTTAGATGTATTGAGATTATGTCGATGACAACGTTTCCACGAACGGAAAAATACGCGTTTTCAGCAGACCGTCCGACTGATGGTCGCTAAAGAAGATGGACAAACCGATAGTTTCAGGTAATTTTCTATTCGTGAGAAAACTCGGAAATGCTGGCATTTTGGTCGACAATTTCGATTTGAAAATTGGACGCCATTTTCTCTTCAGATTTCGACCTCAAACTTGGTTTTCAAGACGCTATGGATGGCGCCGAGTTTGTTGATCCAGAACAACGAAACTCGAACAGAATCCGTTGCGCTCACTGCGAACGAGCAACCGCGTTTTATCACACGGGAGGGTGTGAACACGAGCCCGTTGTTTGTGGATCTTGCTATGAAAATTTGGGCATCAATTCATGCAGGGACTGTGAAAGGGCCATTCCAGATGTTGTAAGTAGCGTTTGAGAGACCGAAATCTTGATGGATTTGCAAAACTAAACGGTTAAAATAGCGAAACAAATACTGGGTCCGTACATTTTTATTTTTACATATTTTCTTGCATGAAATTTGCATAAACACTCTAAAAAAAGACCAATCCAATGAACGCCGTATTATAGTTAATTTAATTAGACTAAAACATTGCATCATCCAAACATTTAAAAAAAAAGATAATGCGGTTCAGAGGTGGTCTTACATGCCCTTAACCCTTTCACCCCTTTGACAGCAAATCGCCTTAAACCCTAGCTAAATAATAATAATAATAATACTAAGTTTATTCCCAAACAGGGAAAGGGATAAATGATGGTTACAAAACTCGCATTTGGCATCATCAGTGCATTTCGTGCTATCTGCTGATAATTCGCCTCTTTGCCAAACAAATGGTTTATCATATCGTGGGCTAAAGGCCAGCTATTCATCAATTTTTCGCTTTTTTGATATGCAAAACACGATCAAAAATAAATGATGACGTGTTTCGTACCGAGTTAATAATGCTGATTTCGTTTATCAGTCATGTTTTTTATCAGTACTATGTACGTAACAGTCATTGCATAAATGCATAAAAAAGTAGGACCAACTACCATTAGTTCGATTTGGTTTACCTTCATCTGTTCATTTACGAGTTATGACTCACGAATTTATCTTCCGCTTATCTTTTAAAAGGACGGTTATATGTTTGACAAGTTGCAAATAAATATCGCTTTAATTTCTCCTACCATTTTATAATTCCAGTAGGCCTGCATGTCTTTTTTTTAATTTTATTATTGAAACTAATAAATTGGTAGGACGAAAATTGTGACATATTCCTGTTTAAAGACGTTTCATTCTGTTCATGTATTTGTATATTTTTCTTTTAAATTGAAACTTGAACATAAAAGCTTGAGACAAATTCGTTCATTTGTTCTTGTGTAAGTTTTTTTTTATTTCATTTTTCAAGTTTAGTACAGTTTTCCGATTTCGTTAAAAAAAAACTATAAATATACACACAGAACAGCATAAAACGTAGTTTGATTTGACGGTTATTATTTTGATTTCTCCCAAAACACAATGCACGTAATGAAAAATGTGTAAATGTAATTTACAGAGTGAGGAAGATTCCCGATTTCTAGACTCGAAAGTATTCTGTCGATTGAGGAAAGATGGCTGCGAAACCATCCTTCCACTGAGAGACATTTTGGTAAAATTCTCAGTCCAAATATTTCATCAAACCAGATTTCTTTAGCAAAAACTGAATCGCTTTCTGTCTTAGCAACACGAAGCCGAGTGTCATCCCTCTGTTGGTCCATTAAAACATGTTGCGAATGACCAAATAAAACGTTTAGATTCAGCAGGAAGCTGCAAGCAGCAGGTAAAGTTCAAGTAGTTTACGAAAATATTATTTGGCGGTAACCACATAAGGAAACTTCCTTTATGACACGATGCGAACCGAATTTCAAGAGCAGTGATTTGAACAGGTCAAAGAGGACGACGTGGAGCTGAGAAAACTAATAGAGGATCTTCGCAAGAAAGTCAGCGAGAACGAGAAATGCACACGGGAGAACCGCGCCGTCGAAAAACTGACCACACAAGTGCTGCTGATGGAGGAAAAGCTGACCAGGGAGATCGTGGCGAAGAAGGAGATGGAGAAAAGGCTGCTCGATCAGACCAAGAGATGGAACGAAGTGGTCAAGCAGGACTTGCTGCGGCACATCACCGACCAGCTGAACCAGCAGATCGACAGGCAGATCAAGGAGTCCGAAATGAAGGTGTCCAGCCAGGTGTCTGCCAATTTGGAGAAGCTGAAGCAGGAAGTGGTGAAGGCGGTGACCGGCCAGGTGAACAAGCAAGTCGATAGACAGGTCCAGGAATCCAGGAAGAAGATCGTGGAGCAGCTCATACCGAGGACCGATGTGGAAATGCAGAAGCTGGTAAGAAAAGCGACGGATCGCATGGAGCAGCACCTGGAGAAGCAGCTGGTGGACACGGAGAGGAAGATCCTGGAGAAAATCAGCAGGAAGACGGATATGCAGAAGAGGGAACTGTCCAAGAACATCACGGAACAGATCAGTCAGCAAACTGAGAAGAAGCTACGCCAGGAGGCCAGCAAGAGAACGAGCATCATGGAGAACAGAAGTGTCCCAGCTGAACAGAAGGCCAATGAAACGATGAAGAACGCCGGCCACCATGCCACCAAGGAAATTCACAAAATCCAGAAGGTATCTGTCGAAGAAGCGGAGATCCTGAATCAGGATACGATGGACGGTCCTAAACAGGATAAGTTCCTGAAATTGTCAAAAGAAATAGCAACGCTGGTGGAAAGCCAGGGCCTGGAAATGGAAAAGAAAGTGCTTACCAAATTGCAAGCAACATCCAAAGACCTGGAAAGGCACCTTTTGGAGCAGGTGGTTCAGGCTGCCGGAAAGCAGCAGCAAGGGATCCAGAAGCAGTGCGAGAGTCTGGTGATGGAGCAGATCAAGAAGGGGATGTCGGAGATCAAGGATTACGTCACCAAAGGCATCAGTTTGGAGATGGGCAAACAGGTTGCCGAACTGCAGAAGATGTTTGCGAAAGAGCTCAAAGCGCAGAAGCAGCAACTGGAGCAAGCCAACCAGATGTTTACCAATCAGCTCTCAGACTCCCAAGGAAGTGCTTTGGTCGAACTGAAGAAGACAGCAGAAAGGGACAAAGAGGACTTCCAGAAGCTGGTCGAGGGAAAATTCAACTTGCACTTGAAGAATAACACTGCCGAGCTCCAGAAGAGAGTGGTGGAGGAGCTCAAGGTGCACAGGCAGGACTTGTTCGTCACCAACCAGAAGTACCTCGTTCAGCTGCAGGAGAACCTGGATGTCGCCAGCAAGCATCTGAGCAAGAAAAACGAAGCTGACAAAGACAAGCTGCTCAAAAGCGTGGACGAAAGGGTGATCCAGCAGTTGAAGGTCATCGAAGCCGAGCTGCAGAAGTGGTTGGCCAAAGATCTCAAGCTCCAGAAGCTGGAGCTGGTGCAGGAAAACCAGCAGTTCGTAGCGCAGCTCCACGACGATCAGGGCAACTCCCTGAAGCAGCTGAGCAAAAAGGCGGAAGTGGAGAAAGAGAAGTGGATGAAGTACTTCGAGGAGCGCTTGAGCCAGCAGATGAAATCACACCTGAATTCGCTCAGCAAGCAATTGCTTCTGGACAAGCAGGAGCTGCTCCAGGCCAACCTGCAGTCGATGAACCAGCTCATGGGCCTGCAAGAGGTGAACGCCAGCCGGTTCGGCAAGAAACTAGAGTCCCAAAAACAGGGACTGCTTTCCGATTTCAAGAGCCAGATGTTTGAGCAGCTAGAGAACAGGATAACATCCTTTCAGAACGAAGCGAACAAGGCAGTCCCTCAACCGCAGGAAGACATGGCTGCCATGCGCAATGACCTGTTGCAGTACGTCGACAGAAGAGTGCAAGAATCGCACGAACTGCTCGCTACACGTCTGCAGGAAGTCGTGCAGACTGCCGTCATGGAGGGCATCTCTCTGCTGGAGAAAGATCCAGCAGGATACACGGGGCATTCAACGGTTGATGGAGCGGTCAGTAACGGTGCAATATCTTCAGCAACTCTCGAGCATGGAGACTTAAAGCAGGCGATAGTTTCCCGGGTAGGGAGCAGTCTTCTCCAGAAGATTCAGGGAAGATGTTTAAATGAGGAAGAGCTGACCAACGAGGATCACGGTGACTACGGAAGAAGTCCAACCGAAGGCCTGATCCAGGACATGAGCCACTTCGACCACTTCGAGGCCATGCAGAGGAAGATTTTCAACAAGCAGTTTGGAAAGCTGGTAAACGAGGCTCACGCGAAGATCATAACGGTGGTGGACGAGCTGACCGGCTCGAAGAAGGAGGAAATGGTGACGGAAGTCGCCCTGCGCATCAACGAGAGGCTCGCAGACATGCAGAAGATACTCATGGACCGGCTAGACGAGGAAGTCCTCATGCAGAAACTCGAGGTCCTCGAGCGCCTCGAAGAGAGGATTGGCAGTACGGTCCCACATGCGGAAATGTCAAACGGACACGGCAGTGGCCATGAAGGACTTGGGGAGGATGTTGGAGATGGGAAGGAGACCGCCTTCAATGGTCTCTGGGCCACGAAGACGACCCTCATGAAGGAATGGCACGAGGAGAACAGCAAGCTGGTACGAATGCCGCACGGTAAGGACCTGGCTCATTTCATCTGCATTGACAAGCACAATTTAAAAAAAAAACAATTCAGCGCTAGTGCCTTGCTTACTCACGCGAGTGTTTTTGTCTCATTTTGTCTTCTCAAGGAAACTTCCTAAGCAGCGTGGACCGCAAGGAGGAAATTAGGGTAATATAGCCATTATAGACAACCTACCAGTAAATAGCTAATGCTTGCTTTTGGCTACCTGGTGGAAAAAGTTAATATGGGCCATACATGGACATGTATGACTTTTCCATATAGTTATATCCGAAATTGGCCACAAATAGACCAAGACCAATCTAGGCTTAACGGTCCCATAATCTGTGATGACTCTGGATCTAATACCTGCCCCGATGCTCCATATACTGGTTATATCCATAAAATCCATAAATAGACATGTATGGACTTATACATGTCCATAAACATGTCGGCCTATGGCTCTTTCATGTCCATTCATATCCATATATGCCCGTAAAAATCCATCTTGTTACATTCTTACATATGCCATCTGAAAAACATAATACAGTATTTTCCATTTATGGCCAAGAATGCAGCCATATGACTTCATAAATGGCCACTCATAATGGCATATATGACCATATTAAACTTTTCCACCCAGGCTTGTCCACCACTAGCGCTTGCTTCGACATTGTCGCCTCCAAGCGGTGAAACTCCCGCTTATTGTCCCGTGAACCAGTTCCCTGTGACGTCTGCGAAAAACCTGTCTGTGGCTAATAACGTGCACCGGTCTCTGTCACTTTACCTGAAAAACATTGGAATAGTTTTGTTGTTCAGATACATTGATGGAGACCCTGCGCTACTCTGGTGTAAGCTTCTGGTACGCGTGCGCACTTCCCGAGACGCAGGGTATTTGAAAAGGATTCTCGGAGTGCGCTGAAACTAAGGCGGAGTAAATTTACTCTAGGCACGATCATTTCCGGACACCCTGCTTGCGGTGACTTGCGAGCGTCTGGCCTCAGGATCAATGTTTGTGCTGACGAAGGTCATGCCGATGGTGTTGGGTTATTTTTGCAGAGGCTGATTAAAGAGGAGATGGTCAGCTCTGGGGCGCTCGAGGACAGTGGCATCGGCTCTGGCGAAACGGCCACCACTTACGTCTGGAGGATTACGAATTTCTCGAAGAAGTTCGAGAGCCTCGTGAGCGGAAGGACCAAGCAGATAGCCAGCAACGAGTTCACCGTGCAGGGCACGCCGCTGAAGCTGAAGGCTCACCTGATGCGGTCCCAAATGTCCCATTGGCTCTCGCTGGTCATGGGCTTTGTGAAGGTTGATGGCCAAGAGCAGAACGTGACCAAGTCCATGCACTCGCACAAGAGGACTTTCGTGCTGGTGGACCAGAGCCAGGCGCCCCGGAGGAGGGACAGGGTCATCGTCCGAGAACCCGGCTTCAGGGACGAGGGCGTGGAGAAGTGGATGGCCAGGTTCTATGGGCCGGTGTGCTTCGCTCCCTTGGAAGATTTGCAGGAAGGGTCTGTCTACGTTAAGAATGACACAGTCATAGTCAAGATCATCCTGGAGCCCAGCCATTTGCTCTACAGGAGCATGCGCAACGACGACGGGGTTCTATTCTGGAAGATCGACAACTACGGGGCGAAGAAGCGGGCGGAGGTCGAGGGCCTGGTGGAGTGCCAGT
>JAQIXS010005095.1:0-13450 GCA_034700785.1 Rossiulus vilnensis
TCGGGACTTGATTAAAAGTTCGAGTTAGCGGATTATTCGACTTATAGGAAGTCGAGTTATCGAGGTTCGACTGTACCGGTCAATTTCAAAGTTTTCGAAAAATCCATAATGAAAGTTTATCATACATCAACTTGCAACTCTAGACAGATCCGGATTATTGTTGCAAGAGGGTATACTGTGTGCTCGGATCAAATAGAACCGATTTTATTAAGAGTTTTAATGAATTTGTAACCTTGCAGATCATCAAGAAGTATTAAAACTCAGGAACCACTAGACTGTCTTGTAAAATCACCATTTTCATAGGTACTGAATAAATGTCTTTACCAGTGGTTTGCAATTTCCAGGTATAATGAAACTATCATATACTTAGGTGTAACATTGTGTACAGACCCGGATATTGGATGATGTTTCATATCCTAACCTACGGCAACAATAGCAATCCAGCAATAGATCAGTCTTCCAGGAACAATATGCAGAATGAAGGAGAGGCTATTAATTATGCATCTCAACGAAACACGTCGATCCATTAATAAGTAAAGATAAGAGCAGTCCTGTTTCTCTCAGACAATACAAGCGGATAAACTAGCAGCTTGAAGCCCAAAATAATTTTCAACTTCCTGTTCCATTAAAATTTCTGATGCATTATTTATAATTTTGGCTAGCCAATAAAACGACTAAAGAAAGAACTGAAACAATCACTGCATGTCTGCATGACCATCTTGCCAATGCATTCCGGAAGGAAACTCACTTACTGCAGCATCTTGGCAATTATTTACCAATTTGGTTATCAGTGTTGCAATGGCATATTAATTCAATATTACCGCAGTGAAAAGGTCGAAAATACTGCCAACCTGGTAAGTACCAGAAACTGCCCATGGTATGACAACGTTTCTTCATTATCTGAAATGCAATTCATATTTTCAGATGCTCAAAGAAAGCATATACCTCGAATCTAGATCTCTATTATCGTGTAACGAGCATTGTATAATGCAAGATGGATGTGCGGCTTTCGCTGTAGGCAGAAGTAGGTGCCATCCATAATTGAGAAATGACGGATTCATAGACCGATTTGAATCTGTTTTTTTTAAAGGCCACTTGGCCATTTTGTACACATTTTTTTAATTTTTAAAAATCTCAGACCCTAATAAACGATTAATTTTACATGTAGCAATAATAATAGTTATATGAAGCAAAATGGGGAATTTTGTTGTATGGTAGACACGCAATCTTTTGGGTCGGGCTTAACTGACATAACCAAACTTCCTCTACATGTATGTGCCGTTCACATGAAAACGAAGTACCGATTATTTATTTATCGATAATGCAGACGTTATTTTCAAACTTCTGCCATTGTCGGTAATTCACGCAGAAATTCTTTGCAGAAAGAGTCGAATTAAACGAGGCTGTTACGTGTAAATTACTTAAAGTGATCGAAGGAGGAACATCGTATCTTCCAGAAAACGAAGAAGTTATTTACGTCTTAGTTAGTACCTTAAGGAATATTTTGGATTCGTTCCTACTTAATTTAATTGTTATTACGATTTTAAAATTGATTTTGATACTGACCAGTTGAATTGAATTGACTAAAACGTTTGCTGTTTCATTGTCATCAGCACCGTGATATCAACCAAGATCGGCCAATACCAAACTTATCCCAACCGATAAGCGTGGTCACGACTTCTGCGAACACTCCAAACAGTGTTACTACACCAACTACCCTTACACCAACGTTCGGTACCACAATGTCTTCTGATCCCAGCGATTTCTGCTCATCCGGCTGCCAAACCACGGCTATCTTTCTGCTTGATAGTGTGGGGGTGATATGCAGTAATAACGACGTCTATACCCTTGCCAACGATGACTTGTGTCGCATAATCAAGAAAACTACATTGTCGATGTTTTACCAAAATTACACCGGCAGTACGGTAGCGGCAGCTGTGAACATTGGAAATGCCAACTTGGCCATAATTGATGGTAAGCAAATTAAAATAAAGCATTAATCGTGATCAGGTATGATGTCCCATTAAGGCCGACTCAAAAGGATGCCCAGCATGCCGAAACATTACAATTTTTGCGTCAGAGATTTTTATTATTGCTAAATGCAGTTTTTCCCAAAAAGAATTGGTTCTCCGGTAGGTTTTCAATTGTCAATTATAAAATCAATAAAACTTCCGAAGATGGGCATCGGAACGATCGCAGGCTACATAAAGGTTTTCTCAAGTCTATTTTTATTTTTATTTTATAAATAAATGGGGCCGCCAATTAAAAAGTTGAAAACATAACACAGCCCTCAGCGGATGATGGATTCTACACTACACAACACAGCATAAATCTATTTAATAAAATTGGGTAATGGTAAATAGTACCGAAATTATTTTTCCATTAATAGGCTAACACTTAGGGTCTCAAGATCGGATCTGAAGTTCAAAAAGAAATTATCTGATTTATTTTAAATGTTAACAATCAGGGTGGAAATCCCTGCGGGTGTAGATTTGAAATACCAGGTACAAAATTATGGATTTTGTTAAGGTATAATTAACGTTTATTTGATATCTTAATAGAAAAGGACAGGCTTTGAGCGAAACGTTAAATATAATTTAGCTACAAAAAATGTTCATGAAATGTATAATATAATCATTAGACCAGAGCTCTATTCCACAAACGTTATTGACGTGTACTTGGACGTGTGTTGACGGGATCCATATCCATACCTTACAAGTTACAAGTAAATATTATCAAATTATAAGTGATTCCATTAAAGTATTAGTGATAGCAATTTGCTTGTAACGTGTAGCGAAATTCTTATATGGAAACAGACACCCTGTAACTTGAGTAAAACTCATTATTAGAAGGCCTAGTAACATGGACTTGTAGAATAGTATTCCACCGAAGATGCAGTATAACTTGTATATTGCATGGATTAGCACTTTCTAACAAATGACGTCATGTAAGCATATGTCATACTTGTATTTTCATGACGTCACCTGTACGAAATTGCTAACAATATACAAGTTATAATTCAATGTGTAAGGAGCACCATTCTACAAGTCGATAATTTACAAGGCCATACACTTGTAACCTGTGGTCAACATTTTTAGAGTTTTGTGGAATGGGGCCCAGCAGTTCCCAAACTTTACTGTAAAACGTTTTTCACCTGTTTTAAGCAATCATCTAGAACACGTTCATGCATTTTTTCTTAAACTTTACTGTTCAAAGTAACGCCAGAATCCATTTTTTTGAAAAAAAATTCCACTACACCACAAGTGTATTCGCATTGTATTCGCTTTCTTTATATTTTTAAATGCATGTATTTGACAGGCACAATAGGCAAATCTCCTTGGGAAGTCGACTAAAATGGTTTTTAAAAATGCTTGATTGGAGCTAATTTAGATGTGTCATATTTACATGTATGTGTGGATTGGCTGACCAATAGAAATAGACGAGAAGATGTTGCAGATGTTAAACTTTTATGGCAGAAACCCTGTACCTTTTGTCAAATGTTTTTCATAGAAAAATTTTAAATTTGCTTTCTCTGTGAACGAAACTTCTGGGTGCAACGTCTTGCACGTATGCATGCTCGCAAAACAATTGTTGTACAAAAAATACACGATGAATTAATTCCTTTAAAACTTTGTTATGCTCAAACATTCCAGTTGCTGATTTAATTAGAGAAAGACTTATTTTTGATTTATGTATGTGATATTTTAAATATTTTACTGCAGTCTAGAAAGTTAGGTGGCAAGTTACTATGAGGAGTATGAAATAGATGGATGACAGTTGCGATTATTTTTCTTTAGATTCCGGAAACTGGTTTTTTTATACAGAGCAATGGAACATGATGGCAAAAGTGACCACCTTCTGCGTGCCATCGCCTCTAATAGGACAACTTTTCATACTAGCTACACAAGTCAACAATGATAAGCTACTTTTACTAAACAGCAATGGGACATTTCACTGCATTAGCATAAATGTTTTTCAATGTGGAAGCGATTACATTGAATATGAAAACAGCAAAGCTTGCACGTCAGTGAAGGAAAAACTACAGGAAGCGGAAACAGAAGCCGCGGATCAAACTAACCAGGGAATACTGACAGTCCGACAAAGCGTCTACTCTTTGGTAATAAAATCCTACGAAATTGGTAATGATTAGTTAGCTGCTACGGTGCTACTGTTGCATGAGACGGCAGCCATAGAAAGATATATGAAATTCATCAAAATTAATGCAGATTTTCTTGTACGTAATAATGTATATTTAAGTCTTATGGACGATATTTTCATTTTTTATGATTATACCTTTCTGATAAAATGCAAAAATATACTTTAAACTCTGTCCTATGCACTGAACTATATTCAATTACATTTTGTTAATACTATTTAGATTGCTTCGTTTCTTTTGTTGCAAAAATAAAGCATAAAACATGCAAATAATGTAATATAATTATATAATGTACTTGTGCAGCTTACTAATGGTCTGAAAAAACACCGCTTGTGTCACTTCATTTGAAATTCACTGTTATACATATTTTATTGCTTATTATTATTGAGTTAGCATACTGTGCATGCTATACAAACTGCATTTTACGGATTTATCACTCGCAAATTAAGCAAGTTTGATATGAACGTCGTGCTGGTATAACAACAATTTAAATTTAACTTTAAAAAAGAGAATAAATGAGAAAATGATTGTTCTCCACGCTCTCCATCATACTTGACAAATAAGTTTTATCCATAATTGTGCATTACAGGGTATTGCATTATATCTACATTAAGACGCGTTAAACTAAATATCAAAAACTTCATGGAGAATTCAAGGAAACCATAATGATTAGTTTTCTTTACATATTGTGGAACTACGCGTTGGCCTAAAAAACAGGTGATTTATGAAAATCCCCAGCAAGTCTATTACAGTAATTTACATTATCGGTTACCTATGGTAACAACGGATACAAATACGGCTGTTAAACGGAGTATAAGGAACCAAAGGCATCAAGCTAGGCTTTTTAAATTCAATTCAACTATACATTTTCTACCCATTCTACCGTTTCTAAAAGTGTGTTCGTTATCACTGCCGTAGCTTGGAGCTGTTCTATAATTCCACTGCCTGCTGAAATAAATTTGTTGAAAATTTGGTTACTTCACTGAAATATTATTTTGGGAGTCTAGGAAATATTATACATGTACTAAGTGCTGGTGATTTATTTGCATCTAGAGGCAAAAAACATTTTAAACTGCATCTCTACTAACTGAAATTTAAGCAATTAAGTTCAAATAATATTTGTAACAACTGTCTCACACATGTTAGATTGTTGTTCCTTATAATTTATTTGTTGGCTGGAGTATTGTTATTTTCCTATCTAGATTTGGCATATCTCCACAAATAGTATGGTCTTGGTTTCAATTTGGTTTCTAATGTTGTATTTTGAAAATCTGCATGTGCTTTAGAAAGCTAGTTTTAAGCTCTGGCTCTAATTTGGGAAATTTTGTTTTTATGTGTAATTTAAAGTTATTTTTGCTCGGTATATATTTCTGATTATCCGTTGATGTTGATGGATATACGGCTAAAGATGCAGGAACATAAATTAAGATGAAATTAAATGCAGATATAAACTGCTGTTATGTCACAACGATGCATTATTTCATATTTTCATTATAATATTAATTATATTTTCATATTTCATACAAAAGATGCATTATTTCATATGAAATCATGGACAAGCAAAATGATGATAATGCATCATAATTTAAGATTTTTCGATTTGCAGCTTAGTGGTAGTATCGTCCAAGGCAAGGACATTATTCAAGACATGAATGAATTATTTTTTTTGTAACTGGAACACGGGCATCACCGCATTGTTGACGCATTCAAGTTGCTAGATTTCTGACAAGTTAAACTAGGTCCTCTTAAAAGCTTACAAGTAAAAGCAAAATGCACAAAGTTGTCATAGGAACGCGTTAATAAATCCGGTGCCTTGTCCAAAGATTGACGCATGGAGGTGAAAGTACTTACTTCTTGTATATAAAGGCCAGCCAATAAACTGCAATCGCAGTCTGTATAGAGCTCAGACAACAACCATCTGTTTGGTCACTCATAAAAAGCTTTAAATTCAACAATAATCGACATGAAAAACTCGTTTATGCTAATCCTGCTGTGTCTTTGCTGTTTCTCTCAAGAGAAATGCGAGTGTAGTGTTAAAAATCAGTTGATAACCAGAGCATACAAAATCGACAATCAGGTGAGTTTGGTTAAGTTCCAAAAATTGAATCGTTCATTTTGAAAACGGGTCAACCCCAATTTTTCAACTTTTACAAGGGTAGCAAAAAATTCACTATCCGCTTGTTTTACCCTTAATTACTAACAACAAATTTTGCTCGTAAAGGGCGCCTTGGAAAAGTATTTTTCCTTTGAGAAGGCGATGCACCGTTTTCAAAATGAACCTGGGTTTGTCAAAGACCAAGTACACATTTATGAAAATACTTGTATTTGCTATTTATTATAAAATGGGCCAAATAATGTTTACAAATTTGGATATTTTTTATTTTGCATTAAACAGGCCAGCGTCAATGTCGAAGAACTCCATGCGGTTCACGTTTCATCTGAAGTGATGTGCACCTCGGTATGCTCAGCCTACGCTGAATGTGGTGCTGTTATCTTTCCAGCAGGTAAAGCAATACATTGCTGTCAAATTAATTAAGCCCCAATCATGAGTTTAAGTTTTATACTTGCACAGTTTACACGCACATAGGATTACTGCAAAAGAATAGGAATGTTGCTATTCTAATAAGTAAAGAATGAGAACGTGTACTAATCGCTTAATTTGTCAATTAAGGTGCCAAAATAGTTTTTGCTAAATTTCCATGCAAGCTGATGAAAATGTCGTTAACACATTCCTATTCCGTTGACAAGGAGGAGTCAATTTACCTTCTGGTAAGTGGCATTTTTTAAATTAAAAAATTTGAAGTTCAGCAATCTTTTCAGGACAACCCAAAACTTTATTAACCACAACGAATGCCATTTTTACTCAGTTACTGAGTTATTATGGAACAGTTGGCAGCCAAGTTTCAAGTTTGCTATTCTGTTCGAGAAAAGTATTACAACAGCATGCGCATATACACTGTACATCTACAAGCAAATATTCTGGCTAAAAACTTAATTTAATTATTTTGTTAAGTTACCCAGGTGGAAAATTTGAATATGGCCATACATTATTTATGCATTCTACACATGGTCATGCATGAGGTAATTGGTAATAACATGACTTTGTGATACTGGTATACATAACAACTTTTGATGGTCTCATGTGGCTGCATACCTAGCCATGAATGAGAAAAATTATACACTAAAATATGTTATTCATTACGTGAATTTAGAGCTTAAAACAAGTCAGCATTAAAAGAGTAATTATTGAACTTGGCTTACATGATATTTCTTGTAGCATTGCTATTTGTTACTGTAAAATCCCTTGTGTTTAGTCTAATCTGCTCACTACTGTGATGTTTTTATTCATAGATATCCTTTAATTACGACATTGTGCAATAAGAATGTAATCAGACCTGTATATTTATTTAATTATATATTTATTGTTGATTTGTAATTAACTTGACAATTTCATTGCTGCTAACCTTGCTTAATTAAGCAAATGCAATACATTCCATACTAAATGAATATTTAGCTTTCAAATAATTACTTTATAATGATTATATTTTCAATGCATGGACTCATAAAGGTTAATGCATGCAAATTGTACAAGGTCATGTTTAAAAATGTAAAAAAATACATGGATTTCTTAGACTTGTATTAGAATTATATGAGCATACAACTGTACATGTACATGGTCATGATGGACAAACGTCGGTATAGGTCCACATATGACCTATTTTTGATGTAAACATATACTTTATTGTTATGTTCTGTATTATATATTATAGTCCCCGTGTACCTTTTGAATTCGGTATCATTTGTAGCGAAATTGATTACACAAGTTATTTAAAATAGTTATCAAAAGGAATGCTGACGGACACACAGAATGGTTTCAGGAAGGGTCGATATAGCAAAACGTAGTTTGCCTTACTCACACATGATATTCAGGCAAAATTAGACATAGGAAAAGAAGTAGATGTAGTTTCTATTCATTGTGCCAAAGTGTTCGATACGTACCTCACCAAAGATTGTTGCAAAAATAAAACACTTTTGGAATACATGAAGAAATTCTTATGTGGATTAAATCATTTTTGTCAAATCGCAGGCAAAACGTAGTCATAGATGGAAAAGAATCCGGTTAGGTCGATGTAAACTCTGGAGTTCCACAAGGCAGTGTTAAAGGCCCCCTACTGTTCCTGCTGTTTGTCAATGATCTGCTCAATCTTCTTTCTTGTAATTCTAAAATTTTGGACACTATATGATAAGGTCAGAGTTAAGGATTCATTAAGATTGCAAATGGATCTGGATATCTTATTAGAATGGTAAAGAACATAGTAGCTTAAGGTCAATAAAGACAAGTGTTTGGTCATAAGGATTTCCCGTGAAAGAAAAAAAACCACACCAGACTACAATCTAGAAGGTGTTCCTTTAAAAGTTGTTTCATTCATTAAATTCTTGGGAATCACCATCACGGACTACGTGCGCTGGGATGCACACATCAGTAAAATTTCTGTTGTGGGAAACCAATGCCTTAGATTTGTACATAGAATTTTTTCGAAATTGTCCTCCAAATGTTAAAGAAACCGGATATGTAGTCCGACCTCTAGTCGAGTACTTCTGCCCAATTTGGAATTTTTATAGGGCTGGTCGGAAGCTAGAGCTAGAAATGCAGCATAAAGCATCAACTAAATGATCAAGGATCTACAATGGGAGACCTTGCGATCAAGACAGGCAGCTCAAAGCATGGAGCTCTTTGAAAAAAATACCCCATCAGGTTATTATAATTTGGTGGAGGTAATCTTTAAACGTAACCACCGAGGTGGTAGAAACTGTCATTTCAATCCACTTATGGTTTTATTTTTATTATGTAGTGCAGTAGTAATCACAGAAGTGTACAGAAAATCTTTAAAAAAATATTTAATGTTTAGAAAAAGTACAAACAATAACATTTGTAACTTTAATAATGATAACACCTTTATGCAGGTATAGTCAAATGTGTACCATCTAATCTACTAATTCTATAGGTCATGTGCATGTAACCCTGCATATAAGAATATGCATATGTCCTAAGACGAGCATATTCCATGACAAACATTTCTTAACATCATTCCCTAAATTTCCGATGTAAATCTTAGGATAGAGGTATTGAAGTAAGTCGAACAGAAACTTTTGGAGAAACCACATCGACCACGAATATGCCAACAACCACGGCTTATGAGACAACAACAACCACGACTTATGAGACAACAACAACCACAAGCACGACCACTCAAGCAACAAGAAGTGCAGTTAAAGAGGAAAGGATAAAGAGACATAATGGAGCAGATGTATTTGGTGATCAATACATTCTCTTCTATGATTACCCAACAGCAGGAGTCATCTACTTAGCACAAACATCTACTCCTGCTGTAGTTCAGTATCAGAAATACAAAAAAGACATCTTTCCAACATTCGAAGGTCATCCATTCGCGGCATTCAACTTTAACGGGCAGTTGTATCTTCAAAACAATGGTAAGTAAGGTGTTATTAACAGCAAAATAGAATTAAACTAAAATTCGCGTCACTAGTAGGCCTATTATTAGCGACCGATTTTGTCCGGTTTGTTGGGTGGTTACTAGAGCCAGGTTTCAATGTAGTTTTATCGAGTTTTTCATAATGTTCGTCTAAGAAGTTTCTTTAATAATTAGTGTAAATTTATAACTATTTTATTGTAAAAAATACAGAATAAAATCAATCACTTTTAAATGGGGTGACGAAAATACATCACCTTTACACGATATACATGTACCTGTACCAGTTATGTAGATTTTTTTAAATTAATATGCATGTATATTACGTCTACAATTCACTTCGTTATTGATACAAAATTCATGCAACATGCACTTAAATAAAACGATTCTGCTTTAATTTTTCATATTAATACTCTAGCTACGGCGTTTCTTTTACTAATATGTCTAAATGTTTACACAAATTTACATGTAGGCTTATAATTTGTGTACAACTTTCTAAAAATGTTTTCCTTCGGACTCTCCCTTTCTATGTTCACATAATAAACATTTAAAATATCTTTAAGAACAATTCATAAAATGTGGGAAATGTTGCCGAAAGATCTGGCAAATTTGCATGATTGTTACTGAAATATCTATTTATAAAGTTTGGGAGGCAAAACATTATGCTTCCCATGCCTTAGTCTCCCCCTTCCCCATTAATTAGCCTAACCTAGTGTGCAACCCCTTAGCAAAGGTGAGGTGGTAATCGTCCAATTAATTTCTTATAATGATTTCACTCGTCTACCATGTCATATTCTTGCTAACAGTTGGGTATCAGTTTTATTAAACTTAATATAGGCTAAAATCCATGATGATGATCCAGTTTTTGAAAGTTTGGCCTACGTTGTCTCCTTAATAACATAGACCTATTTAAAATTTTTAGGTTAAACTGTAGGCCTAAATCCATCATTAGTTAATTAACTTTTTCGCAAAGCCTTCGGACCGTTCGTCTGGTCACAAAGTTATAAATTCGGTGTTCTTTTAATTAATAGTATTTCTAAATAAGTTTTTGAAAACAAATTAAGCTGTAATTCACAATAAGTGATATTTACGAAATTTTAACCTATAACGTTCTCTTAATTAATACTATTTCTGAACAATTTTTGCACAGAAATCAGGCAAACACCCATGACATCAATGATTGGTCATCTAGTTTACTACTATTAGGCATGGGTAGGCCTAATGAAAAATATCGATTACGGCATTCTTGTCTAAGTGCAAATGGAGAAACAGCTGTGATGAAACATTATTGCGATTTCGAACTTGCCAAGGCACGTTGTAAATTCATGATTGCTTTCTTCTTTCTTCATACACTATTTACGTGTAGGTACCGAAGGGGTGTGGCGCACATTCGAGTTGACCAAAAGCAACGACCAACTCGGTATCGCAACAGCGACTCCCAATGGAATTAGCCATCCACTCATTTCCGCTACAGCAGTGTACGCCACAAGAATTGGGACGGATTCCGTGATCATGAAATTGGCGGACGGAAGCATCAAGTGCTACCACGGCGACGATATCACGTGCCAAAACTGTACCAAAGACAGCCCACTGAAAATGCCGTCTGAAAAGTGTTTGAAAATCGCCACAAACCTGAATTCAGATCCACGGTACGCCCAAGCACTTTCACTCATCGGTCATTATGACGACTTCTTGGCCTACACCACTTATGATGCTAGTATTAGCACCATGTACGTTCATGATTATGAAGACTAGCAGCATTACTGATGCACTGATGCCGGATTTTGAGTATAATCAGGTACTGTTAGATTTCCACATTTTTTAGTTTTGTAGATAATTTGGAATGCTAAGCGAATTAAAGTAATGATATATTAAAGTGGAGGATTTTGTTTTGAATAGAAAGAAATCGTGTAATTTACATACATGTATATCTTATTTTTATTAGGGGATAATAAGATGTGAACGTTTTTAGAATGATTAAAGATGTCAGTATAAACATCGTGACACAATCGAGCATTGCCATTTATGGACAGTTAGGCCTAAGCCTTGCTTTGTATTTGAAACGGACACATTATTTTACAGTTTATTTTTAAAGTAAGGTTTAAGCTCTAGCGAAAACAGCGATAAAACGGAGAACTGTAGGTAAAATGTCACTACATGTAGTGACATCGTAGACGATGGCGAAAACACAACTACAATGCGTAAAAATTCTGTAAAAATGTCACATTGCGCGTGAGATTTTCCATGTGTTTAGTTGCATTTTTGCTAGCGCCGTTCAATATACAAGGCAAAGCTCGATTGTGTCATAGAACCGATATAAATACAGTATTTCTATTGTGTCATATTAAATCAAACTTGACTTTTATGAAGGTCAAGTCTGATCCATAGTAAATCTTCTTAACAACTGTTGAAAGTTTTCAAAAAACATTGATCACGACCTTTGTAATGCTATCGAGTACTGAGATCGTCTTAACCAAGCAATTTCAAATTAGCAATAGAAGAACAGTGGTGTTGATGGAAATCGTTTATTTCAAACTGAGAATAGATCATAATATTGGGAAACAAAAGAATACTTTGAAGTTGTGACGATTTGCCACCGCCAGGGTCATAGGGCGCTTGGAGGGCAAATTGTTATGCGCATTCCGCAGATTGCGGGGTGGCGCTCGCCCTGCCGGTCGAGAGTACCGGGAATACCTCACATAGTTGGGAGGTAAATATATGCGGCCGGGCTCGTTGGGTCGGGGCATTTCGTCGCTCCTCAGCCGCTATTTCGGATGTTTGTCTAGTCGCGGGAACCAAGGGTTCTTTTGTATTGTTTAGCGTGACACGCGTAAGTTAGCGTGCCCAGCCCACCGTCTATTGTATGGGAGAATAAACCCTGCATGCATCGTATTTTACGTCTTAGAGTCATTTTTGGGCTGCAGCGGTCTCCGCATGGGTATCCATCGCCCTTTGGACATTGAACGTCGTGCCAAGGCGGGGACTCGGACGGCGTCGGGGTGCGGACGCGGTCCGGTACGACGGCCGAGACCGGGGCTCGGGAGAAGCCGGTGGGTCCGGTTACCCCAAAGTCAGAACTTAGTGAAAAGACTGGTGGCGGAGCATCTGGGGGTATGTGACCCCCCGGGTTGCAAGCGCAAATTTAGGCGCTACAGCATCAGCTGGCCACTTTGCAGGCCACGGCGGTGGCTGGGGATACTGCTACCGCGGGGGTATCCCGCGGGTGGCCGACGTTTGCCTGGGAGCCGGTTCCGGTAGAGACTCCGGGTCTTTCTTGGACTGCTCCTACGGCAGTGGTGTTGGAGGATTTGGAGGCTCCCGGGAGCAGTGAACGTTATGCTCGTCGTGATCGGCTATATGTGCTCCCTACTTTTGATGGACTTACGGATGTGCAGACTTACTTGTTTGACTTCGAGGCGGCGGCCCAAGTCGAAGAGTACTTGGTCGGAGAGATGGGATTGCAGCTTCGGAGTCACTTGGTGGGCATTGCGGCTACATGGTACCGCTGTCGAGCCCCATATTTGCGTCACGCATCATGGAGTGATTTAAGCAAGGCGTTATGGGAAAGTTTCCATAATCCTGATCATGACTGGGCCCTGGCTCATGAGTTAGCCACTAGGCGGCAGCGGGTGGATGAGCCTATTCGGGCTTATCTGGTGGAGATGGAGGACTTGTGCCATCGGAATAATCCCCAGATGCCGGAGAATCTGCTGTGCCTGTATATCATTAAGGGGCTGTTACCCCAGTATCAGGATGTGATTCAGGGCGGTGCGGCGAAAACGTCGTTTCGGCTGCTGTGGAC
>JAQIXS010005096.1:0-13445 GCA_034700785.1 Rossiulus vilnensis
GGACTTGATTAAAAGTTCGAGTTAGCGGATTATTCGACTTATAGGAAGTCGAGTTATCGAGGTTCGACTGTATAATATAAATACCTGATATTTAACAATAAATAAGGTCCTTTTTATGGTTGTACTAAATGGACGACCCTAAAATTCTCGCCTGGAACAAAAATTGGGTGTCCAAACTCACCAACCCCCACCCCATCGAACCTCTGATGCATTTTGATCCCCATTCTCCCTCCCACCTTCCAAAAACGCTTTTAATTTTTCTGCTTTTTTCAACAGCTCAATTTGTTATCCGTGCAAATCCCCTGCTTCTGAAAATCCCCGCGAATTCCACGCGGGGACGGATGGGTTGGTCCTCACCCGAGCATGTTGTCTAAAACTTGATCCGGTCATTACGACCCCTCAAAAATGCCACAGAACCCAAAAAAGGGAAGTGAAAAAACACCCCACCTGCGAATTGGGATTCTGCAGACGTGCCCCGAATCAGGCGAAGTGTCGTCGCAACAGGCACCTCATTAAGCGGGACATGTTTGTTCGAAAGGTCTTTTAATTAAGGTGACATTTAACGACTCGAACAAATGTTTGAACGAGGCCGTTTGTTAACCGAGATTTATGACAACCTTGCCGAACATACTAACTCTGGATGATGGTAAAAATGGCCTCAGGCCCCACCTGGCTGGCTGGGGTTCCCACACTAGCTGCACTGTTGGCAGCCTCACAGTGTCACGACTTTCGCCATGTAGGCCTACCTCAATTCTCACGGATGTAAAGCCAGGTTTACACGCTTGAATTCGGTTGATCCGCTCGGTTGATTCAACCAGATTGAATGACAATTAAAACGCGTCAGTAGTAAATGAACCATGTTGATGGTTAGTCAACGTGGCCCATGGCCCTGGGGGAAATAGCACTGTAATCAGTACAGGAGATGTCAGTGCAAATGTACTGATATATGGTGATGTTAGTAAAAAAAAATGGTGATATCACTAATCAAATTGATATCAGTAGTCCCAAAAACCACTGTATATGCTATATAGGGATATCGGTATAGCATCATGTTAGCATAAACTGATCTTTTCACCAGGGTAAATCAACAATATTGAAAGAAAATGGAAATGTGTGCATAGTAAATCAACCAAATTGACGGTTATTCAACGTGGCCTATGGTCCAGATGTGCAAAGATCACAAATCAATACAGTAGATATCAGTGGAAATATAATGATATTTGGCATTATTACTAATGTAAAAAATTAGTGATATCACTAACCATACTGATATTAGTGGCCCAATCTACCATTATAATACAATGTAGTGATATCACTAAGCATACTGACATCAGTATTTACAAAAAAACACCATATGTATATATATATATATATATAGTGATATCAGTTTAGAAACATGCTGATCTTTTCTCCAGGGTAGTTCATTGTCAAGCTGGAATGAACCAGATGACGTTCATTATTTCGACAAAAATGACAATTTTGAAAAGGAAAGGGACCGAAACAGGGTTCCCCCGAAATAACATTCTCAACTTTTCCAGTTTTTTAAATATATTTTCCTGGAAATCCTTAGTACAAAATGATGACAAATACAAATGCAATATGACTTTCGAAAGGGGAATGCATGACCTATCATGACTTTTCCATAACTTCCTTGAAAAATCCTGAAAAGCTCCTGACTTCTTATGCCAGTAGACACCTTAAAGTATGTGAAAGCGAAAATGTTATTTTCCGAACCACACAATTGTAAAAATATGACACAGTATGCAAAGGATGCAGTATGATTTTAAATTGGAGATTATTTTCTTAGATGTCATCAAAGGACAAATTTGGCAATTACCAAACTGCTGTAAATCGGTAAATAAGTGGGAAATCCCTTTGAAGAGAATTTGAATAAGCTAAAATTCCCAGTGCATTACATGTATGTCTCTCTCATGACCTCCATGACTGATTTTCCATTCCTTATGATTAGTTTTTTTTAAAAAAACTACATTTTTGGTGAATTATTTCTAGTTGTTTTGACTTTTCTATCAATTCTGTCAGTAGACACGATCGCACAGTGGAGTATTTGCATCAAAAAGCTGGCCAAAAGTTTTTTTAAAGAAAAAATTAAAAATTAAAGAATTCTAAAAATTGGTTTTACTGTAACCTAAATCGTTGAAACCATCCTTTACATAAGCCTCACCGCCAGTTGAAATTAAGCCTTTTTCCTATACTTTACATGATATTTTTCACACACAAAAATTCTTTTTTTAATGAATTAGGCATTATTGAGCAAGTAAACTTATTTAAACATGGCATTTGCCATGAAACAATTTGCAAAAAAAAAGTCGCGCATATACGTGCCAATTTGTTCATGACATCCTGTGGAAATGCAACTTTTGGTGCAATAATGTTGGCACTTATACATGTACTCCAATGTGCATCGGTTAAATTACCTTATCGTTTTAAAAAATAAATTACCACTCCCTGCCTTTCGTGTCTTTTCAGTTTCCCTGACATTTCTAGGTTTCCCAGGTCCCCAGGCGTGGAGCATCCAAAGTTAGAATGTTACACACACGTGGTAGCTTACAAAGTTGTATGTGTTCAATGCTGAAAGGCAGTCATCAAAGGGCATGATGTTTGGTAGTTCTGTTGGTTGGTGTTTTGGTAATGTGAGTAGTGGGTGGCACGTCCTGGTATCACAAGGCGTGATGTTTGAAAATGTGTGTGCTGGTTTGCTGAGTGGCATGATTTAATTTGGAAGGTGCTTACTGATGGAAAGGTTTCTCCAGACATCTCAGGCGTGATGCTACATGTCCAATGCCTTTAACTCGGTCTGAATACAGAATACCAAGTTACCAGGTCGTTATTTTTTTCGCACTCAAAGCGATCGGTCCAGACGAATTGACCAAAAGAGTAGCACGATGTCGTTGAAAAGGTTATAAACGCCAACTCCCCACTAAGCCTCTTTATCAATGGATGCCTAGCGTCTGCATCTGATCAGTCCATTTCAATGTTCTATTAACCCCCAAAGTGAATGAAAGACCCTGCTCTCGTTTGTCCAACGCCTAGCCCTTAGCGGGATCCCCGTGACCTCGTGACCCTCACGCTAATCCCTTTAGCTGCGCCATTCTATTCCACCCACCCACTAAGCTCTCCTTTTGACGTGACCAAGGGGGATTTTCCCACGCTTTTGTGTACGTTTATTTGCCTTTCGGCACCCCCACCCTCCTTTCACGTAATTCATTCGGACACTCAGAGGTACATCCCCTTGGGCAGCACCTCTGGGGTAGTCCTTGCATGACTGACTTCCGGTGAGACGCATTACCGCTCACGGAAACGATAACGCCATCTTTCCGCAGCGGCAGGCAGCCTGTTTGCATACTTCGTTCTGAAAACGAGAACGCTGTATCGTTGGTTGGGGTTTGCTACTAAGTGGGTCATGTGGGATGTTGAACTGAACAGTTCCAAATCAAGATTCTAATGACTACGAAATAAGTATGTTTTGAACAAGTGGGTCCATAAAAAACTACTACTGGATTAAAATATTTTTCGTTTTATATTTTACCATGCATGATAATACATTTAATAATCTATTTATACATGTCCATCTATTTACTAATGACACTTTGCATTTGGGTCTACGTGTAGTTATCTTTCAAAAGACGTCTGCCGCAATGATATGCTGTAGGAATTGTATTTCTGTATGCAGTAAAATATCAAACGTTAAGAAAATTATTAGTTTAATGTTCAAGTACATGTATTAATTGAAGCACAAGCATATGTACATGTGTCATATAAACGTTTTAACTGTTTAAAAGAAATTTTTATATGCATTTATGATGCAAAGATAATGCATGCATATGTGACAAACTTATAAAACATCGATACTGGATTATAAAACTTTTTGGTACATTTGATCTTTTTATCGCGTGTTAAGTGAATAGATAGCCTTTTTACTTGTAATTTACACGTACGTTTTTGACATTAGGGTCTATTTATCTTTCATGAGACGTTTACTATTATGAAATGGGAAATGTACTGCTTGAAAGATTACGCGTTACCCTTTGCATGCCCTATTATTATTTGTAGTCAGAGTAATATGATGCTAATTTTTTTCTTTTAATAATTAGCCTCGATGATAAAGCCAGGAAACGACAGCCAAGTAGTTGTTTCCTGGCTTTATCATCTTTTAACTTCCAGCCACATGATGCAAAGATCGGACTTTGAAGAAATCCAAAAATAATTAGCCTCCAGTAGTTGAAACATACCATCTAGCATACTACAGGGTAAAGGGTTCTTGCCTTTTTTGTGATCGAAGGGAAACCTTTTAGATACATTAAGTGATGTAAACCACAATTTTACAAACAATACAAAGGCGTGCAATCATATTGGAAAAAATTATCAAACATAAACAAAATTTCTGGGATAATAAACTGGTTTCCTTATCTTTTAACGTATTATATAGCAAGATAAAACATTGAGGATGGTATCCATCCTAGTGCGGTGGTAATTGCCGAATAAATTGGTAATAAGGATTACACCCATGTGGAGGTTAGTAAAAATAAAGGTAATGTTTCAAATCCTTATACCATAGACCTCTAAGGGGTCTCTCTTCACATAGTTATCCTGATCGATCGTATTGAGGATTAACTGTAGATCTCTAACATGCTGCTCCAGAACGGATTGGATATCATTTTAACCTGTTATTGATGGTCATGCTTATATTTAAACAATCAATGGAGACTTGGGAAGAGGTCATGGCTCTGCGACTCCTTGGTTGCAGCGTTGATTGATAAATGTTTTTTGGTTCCAATTGCCGAAATTGAATCGTCCATTATGACTAATTGCGCTCAAAAGGGGGAGGGTTTTGTGAGAAGCGCTGTCTGACATAAACTTATACTCAGAACGGCCCATGGTCCATTCATAAAAATGCTGCATCGAGCTCCCCCTTACCCAAGGGGTAAACAATTGATCGAAATTACGGCACGGGTGCATTTGTGTCCCCTCAACGCATGCTTTGAGGGAGAACCGGTCCATCAGGGGAATATTAATGACCTGGAGCATAAAATGACCAGAACGAATCGAGATGAGTTGCTGAATCCCAAGTTTCTCGTTTTGTAAAGAACGCCATTTTGAATGGAGATAAATCTAAATGTTTGAGGTACAAGTCTAAATCTTGCAATATTCCAATGTGTTGATATGAGCTAATGTAAGCTATGCATTCAGCACGTTTGACTCATGTGTTCTTTTCTTTTTTGTTTTCAAAAGACAAATGAAATATGGAACTATGTATTCTTCTGCATTTTTGTTGATGGACGTTTGGAGTATTGAATGTAAACCGGGAACTGTGTATCACACAATTGCCGATACTGAATAAGACGAATTATTTTTAACAGTTTTAGTATTTGTATTTACGTTGCTATACATTTGCAGAGTTCCTCAGACGTGGTAAAGCTGAACTTGTCAGGGAATAGTGGAATACTGTATACATTGAAATCACTATAAGTATGCTGTATACAATTATAGAGATTTCACTAAGCATACTGATGTAAGTAGTGTAAAAATCACTATATATACTGACATCAGCTTAGAATCATATGTACTGATCGTTTCACCAGGAAGCCCCAATTTATTATTATTAATATTATTTTTATCATATATTGTTATAAATGCATGTTTGATGAATATTGATCTAAAAGGTGCTGAAGGGCAACATATATTGAACATTTGAAAAAGAATCGAGTTTATAATACAACAGATGCTGACATTATTGTTTGAATTTCGATTTGCAGTGCAATTGTATTGTCTTTTACAAGCGCCCACTTCGAGGGATGGATGACGTCATCTTTCTGAATGCAAAACTAGTCGAACACCAAACTGCTTTGATGAATCCTAGCTCAATAAGAATTAGGTATGGGGAAATCCATGTGTTTTCGGAACAAGAATTTATCGGGCTCCTAGCTTCAATAAATTGCGATGCTATCGGTGTCTTGGAAGGCTGGCAATTTCCATTTCTAATTAATTTTAATTACCCGCCAAATGCCTAATTGATAAAAGGGGGATCCTACTCGGAGTGGTCATTTTTCATGAAAACTGGCGAGCGAGGAAGGCCCTGCTGCAGTCCATTTGGCACGTTTTAATTACTTTGCTACGCTCATTAGCAGCTGAGCTGCCATTTGCAAACGCTGATGGATTTTTGTTTGGAGATTTGAATGTTACATTTGAGGAAAATCCATCGAACACGGTTCTGACACGCTGGCAATTAACTTGGAAGAAAAATCGATATTTGAGAAAAATTTCTGTCAATATTGGAGATAACCTGACCTGGCACGAAGGATACCGGGTGTCAATCCGATTCAAGTCACTGCCATTGCTTTCTACAAATAAATGTCATGTGACACTTGGTGAAACCACGCACCCTGCAGTGTTGCCTCATCTTTTTGGTGCTCACCAACGTCATTGTCAATTGAATTTCTGTCCGCTTGATAGCAATGCAATTTCAACACACTTTAAAACTTAAAAGCAAGAATCAAACTTATTGCTCGTTTTATTTAACAATCTAATGAAAGCTGAGGAAATGTTTAGCACCATATTGAACACGCAATGCTTCATTTGCGTTAAAATTTGTCCCGTAGGCTTGTTCTATTTATGAGGTATCAGTGTCTACTAACCTGGAAAACCCAGATAATTTTATACTCACCCTGGTAAACCCGAAAAACAAAGGGAATTTTGTTTTCGATAATTAGTAGACACTACTAATAGACATATGCATGTATATTGGTGTGGATTTGAAGTTCTTTTTGTAATAAACTTGGCCCGCATAGGGTAAAACAGATTGCAGCGCATAGTGTATCTAAAATATTTTTAAAAAGATTTTTACTACCAAAAAAAACTTGCTCGTTATGAATTAAAGTGTCAAAAGACCATTGAATAATTAACAAGCCACATCTCACAGCAAACCTTTTCAACTAGATAAATACTAAACATTTACATGTATATTTTTAAACCAGGAGTTTATAAAGCAACTGCAAATGTGTCCTATATCGCTGATGAGTTCAATAAATGTAACATTTAATTGTCTTTGCAAATGTTACATTTCGTTTAATGAAAACTATGAAGAAAAATTCTTCAAAATCGCATGAATTTTTTTTAAATTATCTTTTATATTATCTTTATAGTTTTCATTAAACTAAATGTAGCATTTGCAAAGACAATTGAATGTTAGATGTATTGAACTCATTTCTGAAACGTAGGCCTACTATTAAAATTAATTTCAAAATATAATATTATTACGAGCGTATTATTATTACAGTTATGTACATGTACATGTATGCAATTGTATTTCTGTATACTATCTATAATCTTTTAATAATTATTATTTTTAATAAGTATTAATTATAATTATACAATCAATAATTATTCGTTAATTTTATAGTACCGATTTATGAACTCCATGATTTAATGGACATTAAGCTTTTAATGGAAAAAAATCTGGTTTTAGACATTTATTGGTTTTCTATTTAAGAAAAAAGTTTTATTTTAATAATTTTTGTCAGATCCACGTACACCAATTTTAAGTGGAAACTAATTAAAACTGTGATATTGATATCCAACAGAAAATTGTGCATTTCACAAAAAACGGTGTTCATCTAATTTCTTGAAAGCTTATAAACCTTCTTTGGTAATAAACAGCCCTTCACATTTTCAGGTCTACTGACCTTGCATTGTTATTGGTAATATTCGGTTTTGCTGTTACATGTCAACACTTAGTGTTGAACTTTAATGACAGCCTTCATTGTACTAAGATAGTTTCCGTGCCGCTTTTGTGGTAATATTTTGTTTTTGTGGGAGGTAAGGGGGGAGGATCTGAGGCGTTCCAGAAATCCAGGCTTTGTGTTTTCAAAGCTGTCTTCCCTCAGGTCTTCAAGATCCTTTCTGTGACCAACACATTATTGTTGATACATCTGCCCAGATCTGTTCTGTACATTTTTGTTGACTTGATGTAAACCAATAAAGATAAGAACCCGCCTTTGACGAGAAATTCTCATTGTGGCCAATTTTTCTATGGTTTCATGCTTTGGGTCTGGTTCGGTATCTAAAAGAAACCCTCCTTGACAGGACGAAGCACACGCCTAGCGCTTTTTTATTAGATCTGTGTTTGCAGTGTTAATTATGGCTTGCTGATGCTTGATATTGTCCAGTATGGCAGCTTTGGAAATAGCTTTTTTCCCGGGACTCATGCAGTGTTTCGTATCTGTCAACTCATGCTGGTTTCTAAAGAAAATTTTGATTTGGGGTTTCTTTACCTTGCATCACAGGGGTATTTTGCACCCCGGGTGTCATTGACCATACTTGTTAGATTGGGCAAGAAATGATCGGCTTCGTTTATTTACTTTTTGATGCAATTCAGATTAACCACTGCTCAGCCTCACTGAATTTATTTTGGGTTTCAAACAAGTGACTGACACGCACTAGACAATGAAAGTCTAAATCCTTCATTATGTGAAACGTGCCATTTATTTACAGTAAAAATGTGTTAGGAGGATTACACGTGTAGATTCCATCATTGTGATAACTTATGCCGGTATGTAATTTAAGTTGCAATTTATAGACATGTCCCATTCAGAAATTAGCCCATTCATAAGAAGTTCTCATTGTCATGAAACATTCAAAATGACACGTTTTCACATGGTTTTCTTTAATTTTGGGTTCTTCTTGGTATTTCTGGATTCAATTTCAAATAGGTGTTTAATGCCTTTGAAACCTCTTCTGTTTCTTATATACACTGTATTAGATTTTTCTATTGAAAGCTAGTTAGTGGCCGATTGGCCACTTCTAGTTGGTTAAATTTGTAAGAAATGGATATTTTTATTTACATGTCTTAATGGAAAGATCAGTGTATATATACATGTATCAATGCAAGTATACTGATATGTGGTGATATTATTAAAATGTTTAATGATATCGCTAAGCATGCTGATATCAGTCGTCTAAAATAATCACTATATTTCAATGCCAATGTGATAATTTGCATAAATTCTGCAAGTTTCCATGTCAAAATTCGATAGTTTTCAGGAGAACCATATTTATGGTGTCCTATCTTTATCATTTAAACGATGATATTTGTTAATTTAAGCATCATGTACATGTAACCTTTAATCCACCTCTTGTGTCGTTTAATCCACCTTTTGTGTGGCCTAAGTAAGTAAAAATTGTTTATAGACAACGGAATTTTTACCAATTGAAAGAAAGCTGTTTTGCAGCTCGATTTGTCAGACCTGCAAAAAATCTGCAAAAAATGACGTAAGAGGTTTTTGCCATGAAAATGTTGGCATACAAGATTGCTGTTCTTCACTGTCGTTAGATAGTGATATGATATGCTGATATTTTCACCAGGGTGATGACATCTATTTCACATTTTAGAGCATTCCTTCCTTACCAAATTAGGCTTCTGGCGTGTAACGTATAAATTGAAATAATCATTTTCGTATTTTGAACAAGATTTTTTTCACAAGGGATATGAATCAGAAAAATCAGAATTTTTTTTCTGATCTTTGAATGTCTCTAATGGAAATATTGGTATCACGTTTAGTGATATCAGTAAAGTACATGTATATTATTATCAGTAGTCGAAAAACCACAATACCACTATATAGCCTATATAGTGATATCACTAAGTATGCTGGTATCAGTAGCCCAAAAAAACGATCATGTCACTATAAATATAATGTAGTGATGTCACTAATTTTGCGTTGGTGATATTTTTATCATAGTGATATCAGTATAGAATCTCATACCGATCTTTTCACCAGGGTACCATCTACAAAAGAAACATTTTTGATTTAAACTAGGAATTAAAAGAAAAAATATCATATTTCTTACTGTATCTAGTACTAATTCGATGATTTGGATCCGGTGTATCATGATGGTGTGGATATGGGTATATAGGCCTAGATGTACATGTGCATTATTCTGCTTCTATCGTGGGCGTTAGATTCGATATTCTTACTTGTCCTAATACAGATTCCAGTTCGTATCATCGATTTGGCATCCCTAATGGACACGAAATATTTCGTCTTCCTTTGCTGGCAGTCGTGCAGGTTTCCAGTTGCACTGTTTGCGACAATCGACATTTGCAGTTTTCGAAGCATGTTTTGGGCCTTTGTGTTCAATCTGAATGGATTTCTGCAGCTAGAATACTTTCAGACTGTCCTATTCTAAAATTGAACACAAATCTCGGCTAGCATACCGGCGATTAAGCAAAGCCACATCTGTAAACATTCTCACAAAAAAGATATTGAAAGACACGCTCTGCTGCAGAAATAAGAAACATAAAAACAGCATTAGTCTAACACTCGGAATATGAGTGTTGTTTTATATCCGGATTGTCCAAAATGCAGCTTAGTCTGAAAATGTGAACTTATTGTACATCTACTCCTCAAATTCTACCATTTCATTTCAATTAGTCTAATCAATTAAATTCCACTGAACATCGTCATATTGGACATCCTGTAGTAACCAACTAAAGATGCCCCTACTTTGTTGTTATAAGCTTATAATATAAAAAAATCCATGATTTTATGTAAAGAAACAGTTTCGTTTGCAGGTCATTTTATCCTTTGTGGTTTTACATTTCTCTTTTGTTACATTTCTGTCTGTATTTTTTATATTAATTATACAGTGTATTTGCATTTTTTGTAAATAATGCATTCATACTATCACGTTTAGAAACTGAATGATAATAAATTGCATTTACAGCTTCCTGTATGAAAATGAAACAACCAAATTACAAGAAATTAGTTGTTGTTAATTTGTATCTGTCATGAATTCAAATCGGTAACCACTGTCTGGACAAGAATAGAATCTGAAATGATGTATTTTCCACAACATTAACATATATTTTTTACATACGTTGTCTATTTCATCTATCGCATTTATCCACTTTTTTGGTTAGTTACAATTCTGTTTCACTTTTTATCATTGATTAAATTGAGTTAAGCGCGAGCCATGATTTATTAGTGTATTAATTTTAGTTAAACTTTCTTCACAATTCAATCCTTGGAATTGGTAACATATCGCCAGTCCATATAATTGCTTCTTTTAAAATATTATTATTATGTATGTTAAAATATAATTCATTACTTGTAACAATTTTAACGTGATTTTAAAAGATGAACTTTTTCGATTTATCCTCTCAATTGTTGTAATTTGTTATTTAAAAGTTAAGGCGTCAACAAGCATAACTTGTTTAACATGCACAGTATCAAAATGAATGTATTTTTTTGTAAAACAAATATGTAGAACAATCATACAAGAAATTTAAGGAAAGTGTCAAGAATGTGACAGTGTCAGTGGCGCACTCAAGACTTATTTTTTTTGGGGAGGGGGTAAGGCAGCACGAACTTCATTTTTCTGCATTTTTATGGACGCCGTAGGCGAAAATTTTGAAAAATAGTTTCAAATCCGGGATTTTAGCCTCAATATATTGTACATATTTGCCATTATTAAGAGAAACGCCGTAGGCGAAAACTTTGAAAAAGTGGATTAGAAATGATAGTAAAATAATGCCATTTAAGCAAGAAAATTTCATTTATCTAGCATGAAATCATGGACTGCCTTTAGCCGTCTGGGAGGTTTTGTTTTGTAAATATGAAGAAAACTTCTAGTTTACATAATTTAAGTGTTTGTTAGATCATCATTCATTGGGATGTATTTGCCCAACGCGATGTTATGATGTTATCTAAGTTTTCACATGCCTAACAACAAGCTTACTAGAATGGATAGTTGGATAGTAGGAATTGAGAAATGGATAGACTCTGTAATGCTGGTCTTTCTGTGTTATAAACGTCTTTTTCTGTACGCCGTAAGGCACCGAAGCCGAAAAAAGGCATTCCAAGGAAGCGTTTGAAATTTCCAACCTCAGATAAAGAAGCGTGAAAGTTGTGACTTCAGCAAAAAATTCGAATTTTTCATTCCGGGTTAAATTTATTGCGAAATGCCATTTTTCATCTTGGATGAATCCGTTGAAGCTTAGCATTTCAGTTGCAAAAACTTTAAATAAAGAAGAGAAGGAAGAAAGCCTTGACAAGTTTTTTCCCCCGTTTTCTTTCTAAAAGTAAATAGTGGTCGTTCCTGCAAATTTATTTATTGAATTTAGAATAAACGATACAAAGTAAGATGTTTTCTGGATGTACTGTATGTTCACTACGCTATTAGCCAATTTGAAAAACAAATCTTGATTTATGGTAACTGGGTTTCTCTATAATTTATTCCTTGGAAAAGTATTTTATCCGATTAAAAAGGTTGACAATGCTGTTGGTAACCTGGACCAATACTCCACCTAAATCGGGTGTTAAACGCCTAATAAATTGTTGTTGAATTGACCCCCACCTCATGCATGTTACTGATTTGAATTGAATTGAAAACTGGAACCCGCAAGGAGCGCAAATTCCCCCCCCCCCATTCTCCGGAAGTCGATATGCTGTGTGGCTAAAACCATCCATTGCTTCAGACTCGGCTTATCACTGCACTCTCCATTTTTTTTAAACCGAGAGAAAAAACCGTACACGTGACAGGGAGCAACACCACGTGCCAGGCCTGCCGCCGCACTTAAAGATGGGGTCTGCGAAATTTCACCATGAAGGAGCCCTACACGTATATAGCCATATATTGCTTATATAAGTCCATAGAATCCAATCATACAGTATATCTATGTGCATCCATATGGATGTACATATGTTTTATATTCTTGCGTATAACCATGTGACAATATACTTACGGTTATGGTCATATATGGACTTTTGCATGGCCATGTATCGCTCATACATGGTCAGTTATGGCGTATTCATGTACAACCCCGTAAGTGGCTATATTCAACTTTTCTATCCAGGTTACATGTATTTTGAATGAAAATAAAACTTGGCTTTTTAAACTATTCAAATCGAATTAACTACACGTTATCTGGACCAGTAATGCTATACTCGGTAATGGGATTAAAAGGGATTTTTATGGATGTCATTTTGATAATTAATTTGGACAAAAAGGGCATCATTTACAATAAGAAAAAACCAAAAATTGCTGTTGCAATGATTCTGAAATATAAAAAATCATTTAAAAAAATATTTCAATCCAATTACCGTCACATGTCCACGTAACAAGATGTAAAGACCATATATAGCTGCACTGCATATTGACATTGTTAAAAGTGGCGACTTTTTATAAAGCCATACTTGGCTGTATGCATAGCCACATATGGAAAATGAGGACATGTTAATTAACACACATGGCCATAAAGGTCCATTTGTGGCCAATTTAGAATTTATCCATGCATGGAAAAAGCCATATACATGTATGCCCATCTATATTTTTTATCCTGATGACTATACCGTGATATTAGTAAAAATTGTAGTGACATCACTAACCAATGTGATATTACTGGTCCCAAAAACACTATAATACTGACA
>JAQIXS010005097.1:0-13444 GCA_034700785.1 Rossiulus vilnensis
CGAATTCCTGCGTTGGGCGGTGATAGCGGACATCGTTCCGCCGATCACCTTATTTCCTCAAATTAAGCAATTCCAGAATGCGGCCCAGCCGCTTGGACCCCGACCCCAAACACCCTGCCAAAACTAACAATGTATCCATGATTTTCTCATTTTCGTGTCAGTGAAGATTACAACAGATAGATGGCTTGGCCAGAGAAGCGTCCCGTCTCGACGAGGAGGAGGTACCGCGCGCAGGACACATCATTAAATCAAAAATAGTATTCAGGATTCACGGTACGCAACATTTAATATCTCGAATAAGGTCAGTTAATCAGGTTAAGCTAGGGTCCTTAACTGACCTAACCTGACCTAGCCTAACCTAAACTCACCTAACCAAATTCCATACACCGACAAATGGGACTTCCGTGCATAGCTACCCTATATTGCGGGTAGCCTAACCCGCCCATGTGGCGACAATCTATACTAGCAACAACGGATTTTTGGGCATGTGGCTACTGTGCATGGCTACCCTGTATTGCGGGTCGGTCATGTGGCGACATATTTTACTAATACTGTTGTATTTGGCGCTATTTGTTGTTATTGACGCTATTTTTAATGCAAATTTGCGTTATTTGTTGTATGTAGATCCATTTTCATTGCAATTTGGCGCCATTAGTTAATTTTAAAGTTATTTTAATTGCAATTTGGCGCCATTCGATGTATTTGGCACCTTTTGGTTTACTGTGCACTATTTGTTGTATTTGACGCCATTTTAGTTGCAATTTGGCACCATTTGATGTTTTTAGCGCAATTTTTATTGCAATTTTACGCCATTTGTTATTTTTGGCGTTATTTTTATTGAAATGTGGCACCATTTGTTATTTTTAGCGCTATTTTTATTGCAATTTGACAGCATTTGTTGTATTTGGCACCATTTTCATTGCAATTTGGCGCCATTTGTTGTATTAAGCGCCATTTGTGGGTTTTAGCGCCCTTTTTATGGCAAATTGGCGCCATTTGTTGCATTTTGATCCATTTTCATTGCAATTTGGCGCTATTTCACTGATAAAACCTTTATTTTCTATCTTTTTATCTGAGAGTTGATTTTTGCTTCGTTTTTCTTTACAGGGTTCTCCCTACAAGTGTAAACCTTATGAGTGTTTTAATCTGCTAATAACGTCTCTATCTTTTTGTTATAGCTTCAGCGCTCTAAGGCGATAAGCTTGTTAGCCTTATCAGCCCTAGTAATGATGATGATTTTTTTGTTAATTTTGATAAATTTTCGAATTTTTTTTTCAAAGTATCTTATAATACAATTTTGCTTTGAATTTAATATCATTCACTTGATTACCTAAACTGTGAACTGCAGCACTTCTAATGTTATTATGCTCGTGATTCAGAAATAAGTGTAAGTTACTTTCAACTGTGCTTAAAAACTTAAGAAGAGTATCGTGTTCTGGAAATGCAAATTTTACGCCGAGTGCCAAACACTTTTTAACACTTTCTGAAGACATTTTGTTGTTAAATCCATGACCCAATTGTCGGTTTTATTGTTGTAAAGGTTCCTTGCTGCTTTGACCAGGACATAGAACTTCCTATTGAGTAGCATCCTCTTTTCAGATTTTCTGATGTTATATTCCTTGTCAACCATCTTCATAATCATCCTAAAAACTGCTGCCGGAATATGCCTAACGGTTCCTAATAAAAATTAATTTAATTACAGATCCGATGCTTATTCCGTTGTAACTCAGCAATCCCATGGTTGAGTGATACAGCTGGGAACTATATCATATTTACGGCATTTTAGTAGGAATATGATTTGCCTTTTGATGTTTGCCAATTCGATTTTTTGCAAACGGATGTTATGAATTGTCATCCTGTTTAAGCGTTTATAATATTCATAATTTTCGGAGAAATTAATCTTCGTCATATTGTGGCCAGAGATAATTAATTAAGTATCCATGATATGCACGGCCAGTGAAAACATTTATTAGCAACGCTTTTTACTTAAGCCATCATCAGGCTGTAAGAATTACAAACAAGTATACATAGCGTTACAAAATAACAAATATTAAAATATCTACAGGCAATCATATCGTAATTCTAAACATTATTATAATAATAATACATAATTTTAACGAAGTAAGCATCTATCAAGATCAACAATACAAAGCAATACAACAAATCAATTTCACATGCGTTATTTTTGCTAATTTTCCTTTACATCACGTCATAATCTTATCTAAGGTTTAAGTATGTATATTAAGTTATTAAACATTTAATTTTAGTTTTACCTGCATTATAATATGCACTTTATTGATGTTATCAAACTATTAATATTCAGATATTGTTTTATATCGATGTAAGCAGAATTGATGCCCTGTGTATCATTATAATGATGGCATTACACTACTGTAATGATAATGTTCCAGATAAATTTCTATAACTCTAACATATAAAATTGTAGCTTCCGTAAACTCTGACTTATTACTTCTCTTTTTAATAAATAGTTCTATCTACACGTGTAGTAACCATCATAATACACCTATGTATCGCTATCAAATTTATGATAAGATGAGTAATAATATTGTTATCTTATCACTCACCGCCTACGCGTTTTCCATCCACACTTGCACATCATAGACATTTTCATATCTGCATATACTAACACCGAAAGTATCCCCACATTGTGATCAAACTGAAGGTAGTCGCCATTATGCATAGAAGAAAGGGTTATCCATAAAGTTTGTTAAAGTTTTTAGTTTTTCATAAAGTAAGTGCGCCGTTATTATCTGTAATATAATGCGGTGTATTTAAAAAAACTTAAATCTGAATAAATCGAAGAAATCTGAATGATCCTATATTATCGGTATAATTTCGTTATCTTTAATTTTTGATTCAGGATGCAGGAAATCTCCATGATATAAGCAAGCTGATTGCTAATAATTCAATTTTGCGCGCCAACTGGGTTGGACTCCTAATGGTTGCAAATCTCTAACTTTAATGCGGGTTTTCTGTGCTAACTTAATGTTCCCATTAGTTCCACTATCGTTATCCCTAGTTAAGTTATTTTCGCTACTAACGCTAGTTTGCTTTGGTAAGCTATTGTTATCAGTTGTTAAACTGCCACTGTCCCTAATTTCATTTGCCGTTTCTACAGCTAAGAAAGGTGTTACGTTATTCTGCAACGTGCTAACGCGTTTTTAGCTATGCTCATTTTGCGTTGCGGTATTCAGAGTACCAACTGCACCATCCGCAGGGATGTTCCGGTTGTGGGAAAGTGTCCGCAATCCTAACTTTTGAAGAACTGGAACCTTAACCGCTGGAATATTGCCACATTCCTTGTTAATATTCAAACTGTTTTCGTTTGCCATGATAGAAAAGTTTTCTTTTTAATTTAGAGCGCGGAATGGAGTATTTCGTTGTAAAATGCGTGGGTTATCGAAGTCGAATTGATGGGTTGGGTTTTGCAAAATGTTAATGGCCATCGAACTGTTTGGATCCACATATCTGATGTACGATTTGTGACGTACAAATCGTTTTTCTAATCGATTGGAGGTTCTGCTTATGTATACTTTGTTACAGGTAATACATTTTACCTCATAAACCACATTGCTACAATTTAAGATGTGGTCTTTGTCTTTACGATTTGAAAGAATAGAATACACTGTGTTAGTGAATTTTGGTGCTAATTTAATGTTAAATGTATAAGTTTTACTTTCAAAATCTTGAAAAGATGACTTTTGATATGGAAGGCTAATCCATTTTGATGGTTTATTTTCTGGGCCAAAACAGGTTTTGTTTTACCTCGGAGTTTAACTTAAGTTTTGTACAGCACCTAAGTCAGGAATTTTTTTGGATAATTATTCCAGATAAGCGTTTCTTTAGCCAATTTTACTTGCTTATTTCTTATTCTAACATCACTTGTCAGAGTGATGGCTTGTCGAAATGCAGCCTCCGCTACTGTTCTTTTGATATTAACTAGATGGGCAGATTTGAAATATAAATATCTCTCACAGTTAGTCGTTTTTTGTAATACTCTGTAGAAATTACTTCATTATTGTCCTTTGTAACCCGTACATGGTAGGCTGTTATACTTCTCAAATTCAACAGTGAACGTTATGCACGGGTGAAAAGAATTCAGGGTGTCAAAAAAGCTGTTGATTTGGTCCTTAAGTTTAATTAAAAACACATCATCTACAATCCGATTGTAGAACAGTGGTCTATTGATTTTGGTTATCAATTTTAATTCTAAAGATTCCAAAGTGAGCTAAGCTTTGACGGCAGAGATGGTAGAACTTATTGCCATGCCAAAAGTTTAAGTGTAAATTTTTCCTTAAAAATAAAAAAATGGACTTATGGCATAAATGCAAACCTATAATGAATTCTCTCTAGGGATACCTGTATGGATTTCAATCTCATCCTTAATGTCTGTTATGATTCTGTCAACATTAGTAGGGGCATTCGTGTAAAGGAATGTAACGTCGAAGGAAACCATACAGTGATCTTAAGGTACTGTGACTTTTCGGACATTCCTTGCAAACTGTTCACCTTTTTTCGCAGCATGTTTCATTTTATTAACAACTATTGACAAAATTAAGGCCAGTAATTTACTGAATTCATTGGTAGGTGCCCTAATGAAGAACACTACCGGTCACATAGGCATGTTGGCTTTATGTGTCTTTAAGATACCATATAATTTAGGAACGACTTCACTATAGCAACCAAATCTCCTGCGCATGTTTTTACTGATATAACCTTTCTCTTCCCATCTTTTCATCAGAGAGTTTACTTCCGCTTCGTTTTTCTTTACAGGGTCTCCCTACCAGTGTAAACCTTATAAGTGTTTTGATCCGCTAATAACGTCTCTATCTTTTTGTTATAGCTTTTGCACTCTAAGGCGATAAGCTTGTTAGCCTTATCAGCCCTGGTTATGATGATGTTTTTGTTAATTATGAACAATTTCTGAATGTTTATTAAAGTATCTCCTAAATACAATTTTGCATTAAATTTGAAATCATTTACTTGATTACTTAAACTGTAAACTGCAGCGCTTCTATTGTTGTCCTGCTTTTGATTCGAAAAGAAGTGTAAGTTACTTTTAACTGTGCTGAAAAACTCAAGGGGATTATCGTTTTCTGTAAACTGTGGTCCCAAAATTATATGGTCTTTTAAAGACTCATAAGGCGAACATGCCTATGTGACTGGTAGTGTCCTTTATTGGAGCACGTACTTATTAACTCAGCAATTTTCTGGCCACAATTTTATCTAAAGAAGTCAACCAAACTGAATTTGCTGCGAAAAATGGTGAAGAGTTTGCTAAGGATGTCAGAGAGATCGTAGTGCCTAAAGATCACTGTATAGTTTCTTTCGATGTTACATCCCTATACACAAATGTTCCTACTGATCTAGTAGATAGCATCATTACAGACATTTGGGATAAAATTGAAACTTATACAGATATCCCCAGAGACGAATTTGTCATAGGTTTGCGTTTATGCTTAAATTCCAACTTTTTTTCGTTCTAAGGGAAAATTTATAACCAAACTTTCGGCATGGCGATGGAATCTCCCATCTCAGCTGTCATTGCAAACCTCACTTTGGAGTCATTAGAATCAAAATTTATCAACGGAATTAATAATCCTCTATTCTACGAACGATTCGTGGATGATGTTTTCATGATTAAACTTAAAGATCAAATTAACAGCTTCTTGGACACCTTAAACTCTTTACATCCGCGTGTTAAGTTCACAGTAAAGGTGTGAAGGTTTACAAAGACAACGATGGAGTAATTTCTACGAAATATAACAAGAAACTGACCAATTGTTGCATATACTTTGAATTTAAGTCGGCACACCCTGTTGGTATCAAAAAGACAGTTGCAGAAGCTGCATTTCGACAAGCCATCACTCTAACCAGTGATGTTGAAGAAAGAGGAGCACAAGTAAAATTAGCTATGGAAACGCACATTCAGAATAATTATGCACGAAAATTTCTATTTCAGGTGCTTCATAAAACCAAAATTAAACTTATGGATGAAACAAACCCTGTTTTCGGCCCAGAAAATTAACCTTCCAAGTGAATCGGTTTTCCTTACTTAAAAATTATCTTGTTAAGCTTTTAAAATAAAAACTTCAGAATTTAATGTAAAACTGGCACGAAAATGCAATGACACAGTGTATTCCTGACTACCAAATCGAAAAGAGCGAGACTATCTTCTAAATTGCAGCAATGTAGTGTACGAGATAAAATGTATCACTTGCAACAAAGTGTGCATTATCAGGAACTAGCAGCGACTAGAAAAACGGTTTGTTCATTACAAATCGTACATTAGATATGCTGATCCAAATAGCTCGATGGCTATTAACATTTCGCAGAACCCCACCCATCAGTTTGACTTTGAGAACCCTCGTATCTGGCAACCTGATACTAGATTTTGTGCATTAATGTTAAAAAAGAACTTTTTGATAATAGCGAATGAAAACAGCTTGAATATTGACAAAGAAAAAGGCAATATTCCGGCAGTTTTAATTCCAGCTTTACAAAAACTAGGTTTACGGACGGCACCACAAAACCACCCAAACCCCAAGCATGGAACTAACGGTACTAAAATTACCGTAGCGTTAAATGATAGCAACCAGGACCCAGGGAGCACGTTACAAAACAGCGTAACACAGGTTAGTAATAAAGCAATAACCATTACAGTAAGCGCTAACAATAATTTAGGTTATGCTCATAAAGATGCTAGATCGGAGCAACAAACTAGTGTTAGAATTAGACACTCACAGCCTAATAGAACACAGCGTAGTCGGCGAGTGACAACACAAGTTAGAGATGATGGAACAGCAAATTCAGCAAGTGATAACGGTAGTTTAGCTGATGCTAATGTAAATGATAGGTTAAAACAGCAGACTAGCATTACAGTTAGACACTCGCAACCTGCTAAAATCCAGCCTAGTCGAAGAGTAAAATTTAGTTCACAACAATAGGTAGGAATGCAGAACCGAAATAATTGATTCAATCTCACACATCTTGTACATTACTATTATCTTACCTAGTGAAAGACGTTTAATACCATTAGTTTATTAACACAAATATGAGCAAAATTTTAAATGTTGGCGCTGTTTTTCAAAAATTATGGCACTTTACTCTATAGTTGTTTGAAGAATTAACCCTTCTTTTAAGCATTATGGCAGTCACCAAAATCTAAGCAGTTTTAATGTCCATCTTTTCATTTCCAATTTTTGGATTAATTAAGGATGTTGAGGTGTAATTAGAATGAATGATGCGTAGTTGGTGTGTGATAACGAGATTGTTATTATTATGATGGTAATGAGGATAGGTAAATTAAATAAATGAGTGCACGTGTTGGATGGGTTGATCATCACTAAGTTAGGGGTGGAGATACATTTTCAAAGTATAATGGAAATAAATAAATTCTGTAAGTTAGGTGCATAATTATGAAAAATTTGAAGCAGAATTCGATCATTGTATTGTTCCCACAGTAAACAGTTAAATTTCCATAAGGTCGGAACTACTATTTCTATGGTGTACATACACAATTGTTTTTAGTATTATGTGCATAGGTTATGTTATGTTGTAAACCAATTGTCAGCATAATTAGCGATTATAAATGTTAAAATTGGTAATAAGAGTAAGATAATATAATAAATAAATTGCATCTTAATTAGGTTATTGTGTTTGATTAAATATAAATTTATTAAATTAGAATGTTATAATGATGAATGTCTGTTTGTGATAAATTTCCATAATGGTGTAAGTTTAACATCCTTTGTCATAATTCAGTTGCAAAACATATCTTACTTTTTGTGTTGTTTATGTATTGAACACGCTTTATGTATATTTTGTTTATTTGAGTAGTTTCTGGGATTTTTCTTTGGGTGTTTGGTTATTAGATGGATATGTAACGATGTAAAATTTTGTTATTTTAACTTTAGCGCCTGGTGAAGACTTAAGTAAGAAGTCTAAACGTTGCGAATAAATGTTTGCACTGGCTGTGTATCTTCTGGTTTCCTTATTAATTATCTCCGGCCACAAGATGACGAGGATAAACTTCTCGGAAATTTATGAATGGAAATACAACAAATGGCGCCAAGTAAACCAAAAGGCACTAAATACATCAAATGGCGCTAAATTGCAATGAAAATAGCTTTGAAAACAATTAATGGAGCTAAATTGCAATCAAAATGGCACTAAAAACATCAAATGGCGCCAAATCGCAATGAAAATGTGTTACACCCTGGGTATTGTAAGATGCGCGGGTTGGCCACAAGATGGCGGCCATAGGCTGAAAAAGTAACATGACTAGTGTTTTCCTGTCTATTAATAAGTTTGTTTTTAATATAGTTATTTTCCTACTCCCAACCAAGCAAGGTGTGGTGTAAGTTGATTTATGCAGCAAATTATCAACTGCAACATATAATTTCCACAAAATTGATCCAAATACAACAAATGCTGCTAATATGCAATAAAAATAGTGCTAAAAATAACAAATGGCGCCAAACTTCAATAAATATAATGTTAAAAAATTACAAATGGCGAAAAATGCAATAAAAACTACGCTAAAAACATCAAATGGCGCCAAATTGCAATAAAAATGGCTCTAAATATAACAAATGGTGCCAAGTAAACTAAAAAGCGCTAAATACATCTAATGGACCCAAATTGCAATGTAATATGGATTTAAAAACAACTAATGGCGAAAAATTTTAATGAAAATGGCGCTAAAAACATCAAATTAACCAAAATTGCAATGAAAATGGATATAAATACAACAATTGGCGCCAATTTGCATTAAAAATGGCACCAAAAACTACAAATAGCGCCTAATACAACAAATGCGCCTAATTGCAATAAATCTGGCGCAAAATACAACAAATCCTGCCAAATTGCAATAAAAATAACGCTAAAAATAACAAAGGGCGCCCAATTTCAATAAAAATAACGCAAAAAATAACAAATGGCGTAAAATTGCAATAGAAATGGCGCCAAAAACTTCAAATGGCGCCAAATTGCAATAAAAATGTTGCCAAATACAACAAATTGCGTTAAATTGCAATGAAAATGGCTTTAAAAACAACTAATGGCGCCAAATTGCACTGAGAATGGCGCCAAAAACATTAAATGGCGCCAAATTGCAATTAAAATAGCGCCAAATTTCAATGAAAATGGCACCACAAACATCAAATGGTGCAAAATTGCAATAAAAATGGCGCCAAGTACAACAAATGGTGCTAAGTACAATAAATGGCGCCAAATTGCCATAAAATAGATCAAAATACAACAAATAGCGCCAAATTGCAATGAAAATAGCTTCAAAAATTACAAATAGCGCTTAATTTCTCAAAAATGGTGATAAAAACAACAAATATCGCCAAATTGCCAAAAAATAGCGCCAAAAACATCGAATGGTGCCAAATTGCAATGAAAATAGCGCCAAATACAATAAATGCCGCCAAGTAAACCAAACGGCGCCAAATACATCGAATAACGCCAAATTGCAATAAACATAGCTTTAAACACAACTAATAACAATAAATTGCAAAAAAAATCGCCAAAAACATCAACTAACGATAAATTGCAATGCAAATGGATCCAAATACAACAAATGGCGCCAATTTGCAATAAAAATGGCGCCAAAAACAACAAATGGCGCCAAATTCCTATGAAAATGGCATCAATTACATCGAATAATTGTACCAGGAGATAGACGAACAGTGAAATCATGTCTATTAGCAACGTGTCGACGTCTTACTTACGTCATCATCAGGCACAAACATGTCTGCTTACAAGTTGGGCCCTTACTTTTTCTTTTATTTATTAATGACCTACCAAAAATATTTTTCAGTAATTTCAAATTGTTTGCAGAGGATGCTTACTTGTATGATAAAGTAAAAGAAGGTTGAGATTTTTCTGTCAAATTGCAGAAATATATTTTTGTCTTAAATACTTGGTGTAATGATTGGCTGTTAAATTTAAATAAAGAGAAATATGTTGTGATGCGTATTTCCTGTAAAAAAGTTGCTCATTCTCCTGAATACTACTTAAGTAATGTCCAGCTTGCCTTCGTCAATACTGTCAAGTATCTGGGTTATAATATTTCGAATAATCTTTCTTGGAACCACCATCCTACAAAAAATATTGGAGCAGCGTATCAACGACTAAGATTTGTTCAGCGCATATTCCGTATGTGTCCAGAGAATTTAAAGGAAACTGTTTTTACAACACTTGTTCACCCTATGTTGAAGTACTGCGCTCCTATTTAGAATCCTTACAAGATGAATAAAATCCTGGAATCAGAAATGGTCCAACAAAGGGCAGCCAGGTGTGTTAAGGGAAACTACCAACATTCGGCAAGTGTGACAGAGATGCTGCACTCCTTAAATTGGGACTCATTGAGAGCGAGACGAGAAAATTTATCTATGGGCTTATTTTAACGTTTCAATCAAACTTCTAATTCACATCTTGTGTCTCATATTTTCAAGCCTAACAAACATTGTAGTAGTAGGCATAATCATTCTAAACTTCTGACTAAGCTCCATGCTGATACAGATGCTTATCTTTGGTCTTTCTTTCTGCATGCGATTAAACGATGGAATAACCTTCCTGATAATAGTTTAAATTTTATTCAAGTACAATTAAACAATGATGTCTAAGTCGATCGCAACTGAAGTAGGAGCTTCCTCCTGACAATGGTCTTGACATTTTTACCATATGGCATTTAGTTGCTGACTGTAGGGTACTGAGTTGAATTGAAGTTAGTACTAATCATAGCTGATTTCTGTCAAATTTCCGCATAGATAATTGGCTATATTTTCGATCATGTTGGATAGGTACACCATATAAATTGGTCAGCATTCTTTATAGTCAGCATGGCGAAGAATGCTGACGAATTTCTATCTTGTATGTATTAAACATGATCAAAATTACAGCTAATATTTCAGGAATAAATTTAACATAAATCGGCTTTGACTAGTACTAAGTTGTGAGCAGACATGTTTGTGCCTGATAAAGACGTAAGTAAGACGTCAAAACGTTGTTAATAAACATGATTTCACTGGTTCTGTATCTTCTAGTAAGATTATTGATTATCTCCGTCCTCATGTTGACGCGGATTAACTTCTCAGAAGTTTAAGAAATACAACAAATTGCGCCAAATTGCAATTAAAAAAGAACCAAATACAACGAATGTCGCCAAATTGCAATAAAAACGGCGCTAAATACAACAAATGGCGCCTAATTGAAATGAAAATGGCTTAGAAAATAACAAATAACGCCTAATTGTAATAAAAATTGCTAAAAAAATAACAAATGGCGCCAAATTGCAATGAACATGGCACCGTCAAAACGTTGTTAATAAACATGATTTCACTGGTTGTGTATCTTCTAGTACAATTATTAATTATTTCCGTCTTCATGTTGACGAGGATTAACTTCTCAGAAGTTTAAGAAATACATCGAATGGCGCCAAATTGCAATAAAAATAGTTTTAAAACAACTAATAGCGCCAAATTGTAATAAAATAACGCCGAAATCATCAGATGGCGCCAAATTGCAAAAAAATGGATTCAAATACAACAAATGGCGAAAAATTGCAATAAAAATGGCTTTAAAAACCACAAATGGCGCTGAATTTCTTAAAAATAGCACCAAAAACAACATATAGTGCCAAATTTCAATAAAAAAATGCGTCAAATACAACAAATATCGCCAAATTGCAATGCAAATGGAGCAAAATACAACATATGGCGCCTAATTGCAATTAAATTTGGCCAAAACAACAAATAGTGCTATATACAACAAATAAATTTACCAGGAGATTCACCTTGATTACCTTAACGTTTAAGAAAGGTAAACTATTGTTTTGTTTGTATTCAACAGTGAAGTTAATGCGTGGATAAAATGAGTTAAGAGTGTCAAGGCAATTATTAATTTAATTTTTAAGTTTAATTGAAAAAACATATTCCACAAAGCGCTCAAAGCACTATGATTATTTCATATTATATTCAGATTATAAAGATGGATAACACACTTGTTTTTCATGGTTCTTTGTATAATAAAAATATGATAATGCCAATGTAATTACTTATTCGATACGTTTGTAATGAATGTTGATATTGTAAATCTTACAGTGCCTGACGATGACGTAAGTAAGACGTCAAAGGGTAGCGATTAAAATGTTCCCACTGGCTGTGTATCTCTTAGTAAATTTATTAATTATCTTCGGCCACAAGATAACGAAAATTAACTTTTTAGAAATTTAAGAAATACAACAAATTGCGCCAAATTGCAATTAAAAAGAACCAAATACAACGAATGTCGCCAAATTGCAATAAAAACGGCGCTAAATACAACAAATGGCGCCTAATTGAAATGAAAATGGCTTAGAAAATAACAAATAACGCCTAATTGTAATAAAAATTGCTAAAAAAATAACAAATGGCGCCAAATTGCAATGAACATGGCACCAAAAATAACAAATGGGGCCATATTGCAATATAAATAGCGCTAAAAACATCAAATATCGCAAAATTGCAATAAAATAACGCAATATACAACAAATATCCTTAAGTAAACCTAGTGGTGCCAAATACATCGAATAGCGCAAAATTGCAATGAAAATGGCTTTAAAAACATAAAATGGGGCCAATTTGCAATGAAGATGGATCCAAATACAACAAATGGCGTTAATATGCATTAAAAATGGCGCCAAAACAACAAATAGCGCCTAAAACAATAAATAGCGCCAAATTGCAATGAAAATGGCGCCAAATACAACAAATGGCGCCAAATTGAAAACAAATAGCGCTAAAAACAACAAATGGTGCCAAATTTCTCAAATACAGCGTTAAAAACAACATATAGCGCCAAATTTCAATGAAAATAGCGCCAAATACAACAAATAATAAGGAGAACCAGGGGATTCACAGCTAATATAATTTATTGAGCGACGTTTCGCCCTCTTACTTAGGGATTCATCAGGCTACAGAAATAAACAATTTCATAAGAATATACAATTGAATAGGTAAAGATTAGCTGAAATCAACAATAAATTGCGTAGGTAATATACATTGCATATAGCGTGCATTACAAGTAACATTTGGTACATATTATAAATATTATATATGCGCACTGTAACGGATTTTTAGTATAAATTACATTTGAGCTACGATATTAATAATGTTTATTTCTGATGTTATCACCTGTACTGTACGAATAAATAAGTTAACTGTTCGCTCAATATATATACATTAATTCTAGTTAAATATAGTATGGTAATGTGTGCCAAAATATGGTAAAGGTACGCTCATTTAGAACGTACCTTTGGGACTTTTCTTCATTTTATTAGGCACTTCTCATCTTAAATTATTAGGCCTATAGTTTTCTGTTGAAATAATTTGAACTTATCTTAAGCTAACTGTCTGAATTACTTCTGGGCTATTAT
>JAQIXS010005098.1:0-13444 GCA_034700785.1 Rossiulus vilnensis
ATTTTTGGGGTTTTCTCTGTATTTTCAACAGGTAGTCTAGTGTGATTTCTCAGAAAAACATAACATTTCATTATCATTATCAATTAGGCTTACATGTAGGCCCCTATATTATTTCGAAAAATACTTCCGGTAAAGCACTTGCTTGCATTGGTATTAATTCAATAATATTTTTTCAATTCCTTTTTTCACGCAATTTAAATATCATATTCGAGATAAATTAACCAAATTCCAATTTAATGACTTTTCAATGACTGTAATGATCCGGGGACACTACCTTTTTTTAACACCTTTAAATGCAGTCGTTAATGGCATTCTATGGCATTATTGAATCTACCTGTCATTTTTTACTGGATCCGTGCCTTGACCCTTTCATTGCATTTGCCTGCAGGTTTAGGTTTAGAAAAAATATTTACAAATAACCATATCGCTATACACTATACTCTTTTAAAATGATTTGTTTTACTGCCGTTTGAAAATACATATTAAGGCAATGAATTATTTTTGAAGGGCTTGCGTGCGTGTATTCTTTCAAATTATTTCAGATGTTGATTGGAAATTTAGTGAATAAAATTGCAATTCTATCTGATTTGATTGTTGAGTTATTATAATATTAGGGTAAGTCAATTTAATGCATAAAGGGTAAGTATTCCAGGATGTAGAGATTTGGGTCTTACTACAATTGGAAGACACATTAGCGATCACTAGTCTTATTATTAAAAGTTGAATCTATCGAGCCTATCAATTAAGGCGGATCAAGCGCAGATCTAATTAATTGGTAATTAATTTTAGATGAATTTTACTGACACTGTATAGCACGCTCGCTTGTGCAATAAATCTTTCCGATGTGCATGTCGCACGCAAGTGCGAGAGTACAAAGACAAAATATGACATGATGAAACGCTTTATGATTGTTTGCTTCTATCTTGCCCTTGCATGAAATGGAAAACATGTCATTAATCGAAGGAGATGACCTGCCCTAGAAGCACGTTTGCGTGTTGAGTAATTAACGTGCTATTCGTGCGTTCTTTGACTTTCGGATCGCAATTGCTGTATTTCATGAATAAAACAAATGTTAATCAGATGGGTATTGATCTTTGATGTAAAGTTAATCGCGCTATCAAACGGGGAAAAAATTCGTGGATTGTATAACGTTTTACAAAAAAAAATTATAAAAAATTATGTAAAATTGCACGGTTTCGTTCATTATGCACGAGCTAATTTGAAAGAGCGTCTGGCTGCAGTGTGACGAAATCAGTGAATGTTACACGTGCTCGATTTTCGTGCAAAACCACGCGATTTTATGGCGTTCTCTTCGTTCATTCCAATTTTGAATTTTTTGGGATAATGTCGGTACCTTTTCGCTGGATATTTTTTGCATTTTTGATTGTTTTCCTACATGTATAGTGAATTTTCTCGTCGATGATCATTCAGGACAACATTAGTGCGAGATTGTCAAAACTCCAGAAATTTCCAAAGCGAACGATGGCCTCCATGTCGAGATCGTCGATTCCCCTTGAAATTCGTCAAGTTTTTATAATTTTGTGTTTAATAAATTCGACTCAGTGTAGCACCGTGAGAAAGCATAAGGTGTTCCCGCATAATCCCAGAGAAGGTAAATTCCGGTTCAACATTATAGATTTACTTTATATTGTAGGATAATAATTTTACGTAATGCTATTCTTAAAAAGCAACTTAATGTTCTGTTCTAATTCATAATAATTACTTTTCAATTCACGTTGAATTTGTTTTCCACAAATTTCGTCTGTTTCATCCACCAGTTCGTGGTATGGTTCAATAACTTTGAAACACATGCGGTAGAAGCTTCGAAAATATTTAATCGTTTTAATCTCAATTTGTACTCAAAATTAATAATTCAAGTTACGTGTATTTATTAAAAATGCGCCGATTAAATCTCTAGGGAAAATAACTGTCCTCCTTTAGATTAGAAATCACCGGCAAAGATTAGTAATAAAATTTGTATTTATGCGAGTGGGTATACAAGTAAATATAAACCCTTAGCATTTTGTCGTATTGCATCCCATTTGAATCGCAGAATGTTCATCAATTCTGATTTTAAGCTGATGGAGAACATTGGAAGGAGAAAGCTCAGGAGACACTTCGCACCAACTTAAGAATCAAATTGAACGAAAATGTGGCCAAGAACATCGTATTCTTTATGGGCGACGGCATGGGAGTGACGACAGTTACGGCCGGAAGAATACTGAAGGGACAGTTGCGTGGTTATTCTGGTGAAGAGGGATATTTGGAATTTGACAAATTTCCACATGTCGGCTTGATCAAGGTACGATTACACGCCGGCGAAGTAAACATGACCACATGTAATGTGAAGAATTTATCACAGCAAAAGCAAAACATCATGGATATTGTCCTATCCATGTTGGTGTCCACTTTCAGACGTACAACGTTAACAAGCAGGTTCCTGACTCTGCCAGCACGGCGACGGCTTATTTGACCGGGGTCAAAACCAATTACAAAACCGTCGGGGTGGATGCTCGCGCCATTCTCAACAATTGCAATTCGTCCATAGGAGCGGAAGTGTACTCGATCTTAGCATGGGCTCAACAGGCTGGTAACTAAATTCGCCTCGTACTTATAAAAATATATTTAGGAAATTTGAAAAATATCGTTATGCAACCCTCAATGCAAGATTGGCTAGCAGGGAAGCAGTAATACACGGGACATTTTGAAAGTATAAACCAAGGCTAAAATTGGAGAAAATAAATTTAGCAACTAATAAGAATTTGTATGGTTTGTATACTTTTGGCTCTGCCCATTAAGAGGATTGGGCGTAAAAGCAGTTCAAGTGCCCCAATCATAAGAGCTTCCCTAAGCTGCAATCACTTTGATTCTGAAATGGCCCTATCTTGCGGCATAGACAAAATGGGTCGCTAAGAACTGAGTTATTTTGTAGGAAAAGAGACCGGATTCCTCACAACAACCCGAGTGACCCACGCCTCGCCATCCGCATTGTACGCGCACGTAGCCTATCGCGAATGGGAAGCGGATGTCCATATGCCTGCAAACGCAACACTTTGTAAAGACATTGCGAGGCAGTTGATCCAAGACTGGCCGGGAAAAGACATTAAAGTATGAATACTTATAGTGGATCACCTATCCTAACCATTTGAAAGCTCTGGGAAAGATTTCCAAAACGTTTTCGACAACATTTTGGAAAGTTTCTATTCCAAATAACATTCTTTTCAGGTGATCATGGGCGGAGGACGCGGTTATTTCATCCCTAAGGAGCAAGTTGACCCAAAAGAGAACAAAACAGGCACAAGGATGGATGGAAGAGATCTGATTGAAGAGTGGGAACAAGACAAGAAATCCCGCCAGACATCTTATAAATACATGTCTAGCAAAGAGGCGTTCGATCAATGGGACCCAAGAAAGGAAGATTACGTCATGGGTATAGGTCCCCATATGAGGATGGTTCAATGAAAGCCACTATTTGGGGCTGGGGAATATTTTTTCAGAAAATTCGTGTGACTCAAACTAATTTAATCGGCAGGGCTTTTCAACTACAGTCACATGACTTACGACAGTGATCGTGGTAATACGAGTATTGATGCAGAGCCGAGTATTTCAGAAATGACTGAGAAAGCCATCCGAAGACTTCAGCGAAGCAAAAATGGTTTTTTTCTGTTCATTGAAGGCAAGTTTGGGCGTTTGCTTCTTCAGATATTGCAAGTTGAGTAAAGAGGATTTCATCTGTTTGAATTTGACCGAAAATTTTACCCAAGGAGGGCGCATTGATACGGCCCATCATGACGGCCTAATTCGCCATTCTTTGGAAGAAACTGTGGCCATGGACAAAGCCGTCAAAAGAGCTGTCGATTTGACCAGTGAAGACGATACTCTGATACTTGTCACGGCTGACCACTCGCATCCCATGACTATTAACGGTTACCCTACACGGGGAAACACTATTTTAGGTTAGTTCCCCTGAGCTCAAAACGTTCAAAGGCTAGCATGCGTTTCTGGTACCTGGTTTCACACCACATTTAAGTACTGACAAATTTAGACTGTTGCTGGTTTAGGCTTTGCAGGATATTCTAACGTCGACAATATGCCCTACACGACCCTCATGTATACGAATGGAGTTGGCTATAAACACAACGGATCGACAAGAGCCAATTTAACGAATGTGGATATAGGTAAACATTTTTGTTTGTTCGAATTAATATTTTGAGAAATAATAATTGAGAAATACCTGTTTCTTTTGTTAAAATGTAATGCGAGAGTTTCACCCGTTTTACAACATACCTGTCATGTACTGAGTTTTCATAAAAATTATAGGTAGAAAAACAAATCACGGGAAATTATGAAAGTAAAATGCGTTGTAAGGTGAAGCTCTCCCATTTATTTCTAAGGTTTTAAATTTCAGGAAACAAACTTAACATAGTAGGGATTTTCGGAAACATTTTCAGTTAAAATAATTAAATAATATAATATCGTTACAGCTTCATTCAATTCAAAAAAATCATTTGCTTTTTTGTCTTCTTCCTCCCCCCTCCCCATCCTTCAATCAATTGGTTTGGATAACATAATTAAATTGCAAGTAAAAGTAAATCTCAAGAAATGAGTCCTGTTTTCATTTGCCATTTAATTCATTTTCAAATACTTGCAAGTTTGATTATCCGCGGAAATTTCACTAAATCCAAGCATATTTCTTTTTTTCTCTCCAAAAATAATATCCCAAAATCATCTTCTAAATCTCATTGGCTTTATTACGTATACAGGGCAAATCGAGCGAGGACATACGTGATGAAAGAAAGTTTTGTAATTCACTAGACTAACGAACTTCCAATTTAAAAGATAACATTCTTATTTGCAGAATCCAAAACGTTTACTCCGCAAGTGGCCGTTCCAATGTTATTTGACGCGCATGGTGGAGAGGATGTGGCCGTGTACGCTCGTGGTCCAATGTCTCATCTGTTCAGAGGAGTCCAAGAACAGAATTACATCCCTCACGCCCTGGCTTACGCAGCGTGTATTGGGGTCAATTTAGATCACTGCTATACACGTAAAGACGATGTTAATCAGACCACCAGAAAGTCTACTACTGAGAGTACTACAACGTTTCGGCCGCGGGGTACTCAGAAAAAAAAGTGGAGGCGGGGTGGCGCCACCGCCAAAGCACCTCTTGCTCTTCTCATCGCATTTCTTATTTTATGTCCACTGTCAGGGCAGCTACAGGTCATTGAAACAGTACAGTTTTAATGAATGTGCAGTAAGCGTGCAGCGAATAAAAAAAATCTGAAATAATTTTGAAAACATTAATGGATGGAAAATTGGAAAGTGTTTTTTACTACATTTTATATAGCGAAACTTCCATTAATTGGGTCTTGGGGCGGTTCGCGTCCGTGTCGACTACTTGAATTAATGCAAAGCGTTCGACACATCTAACATCGCCATGTTTTTAAGGATTATTTCCTGGAATTAGCGTTCATGAGCGATGGCTGGCCTAATTTTAATTCATTTGATTTATTAGAATGTACTTAAATTAACGACCCCATGCCATTACACAATTACTAAGTATTAAACCATGAGTATTTGTTAATACTGATAGTAGCAGTCCGACTTGCATGAGGCCTATGATCATTGATCATGAAATCGTTAATTTAAGACTGAGCCAAAAAGATGCCCACCATGAAAAAAAAAGTATTCCATACTTTTGTTTTAAATAGTTATTATAATTGTTAAAACAATGTTCCTCAGAGCAGAATTGGTCCAATAGGGTCTCCGTTATGTTTTGTAATTTCAAAATAGCTCGAGTACGTATGAAAACTTAAATACATTTGAAAACCCTGCTATAAAACCAGCAAGGCAAGGCTGCATTGGAGGTATGCTCGTTTTCGGGCGTTCGCGTAACTTTCTCCCCAACTTTATTAAGTTTTTTTTTTTATAAATAAACGGGACATTTTTAAACAATAAAACATAACGGAGTCCTTAGCGGAGGATCAATTCCTACTGAGTCTATATCTGATCCGATTATTTTAAAGCTACTCAGTACAATTGGAGGCGAAAATGTTGATAGGGGAAATAGGAGTACGAAACTTGGCATCATTTGTAATTTGGTATTCGAAGTACGTGAAAAACAGGATTTGCGAATTTCGTTTGAGCCTTGACCCTTGAGTGCGGTTATTATAGGTATGGGTAAACAGATAACTTTAGTATGTCCAGCAACGATGAGCGAAAAATCCTCTGCGTTGGATTACTTTGCGCCGACCTACTGGTGCTGGCCAAGGACTATCCATTAGAAGACACTGATTCCAGGTATTTGAATGATGACAACAGATGCCTGAGCATTTAATGCTTCAGACTCTTGCGTGTATGTGGTAATTGACTGCCCGATATGCTTTACATGCTGACGTTGGGAGTAGATAAAAAAATATTTTCTGTAGTCATAGACAGGTTACAATGTACATTACATGCATATAGAAAAGAATAAGTAGATCTATACATTCTCAGACGTGTTTCAAACGTAACATGTACCCAAAGATCTACGTTGTTTCAAGATAATAAGATTGTTCTGTTTTGACTTCTTTGCAGAACTATTTCTCAGAAATGGCAACGTGGAGGAAATGCTTCCAACAACTGCACTGTTCTTTCCTATTTGAATGCCCCTTGTGAGTTGTTGGCTACGATAAATGATTCGTCTGATTTGGATGAAGAGGCGTTTCTTACTCAGTATGTCGTTCGTTTACTTTATTCAAAAAATACAGTCGTCAAGTTGAATGTGAAAACACTCATTATTCCTGTTATTGTGGTATCCTGCCCTGCTTTTTGTGAGACAAAAGTATCACATGTTTTTAATTGTGAATAGATTCCTGAAAAACGATTTGCAGTTGCATGGGATTTGCATTGATAATTGTGTTTATCATCGTAACTGTGGCAATCCATCATCTGTAGTAATCATTAATTCCCAAAATGGCTCGAGGACAATTCTCCATCAAAAGAGGTGCAAGGGCATGCAGGTTTCGTAAGGCCAGATGCAATTTGCCAGAAACCATATTTTGTTTGAAAACTTGTCAATTATCAAAGTAGTAATGACACTTTACACCAATAGTTGCATTTATTTATGACCAAATACAGCCAGCCAGGCTGATTGCAAATGTTTCCTCATTATTAAAGATAATGAAGGTTATAATTACCTGTAGAATTAATGTGTCACCCTTCTGAAAAATCTGTAGAAAATTAACTTTGCATCTGGCTCTTACAAGTTTTGAGTAGTTTACTATCGTAGGATACCTCATCTTACAGTTGTCCTTGTTTCTTCTTATTTGAAAGGAATTTACCTGAACTTTGCTTTGAAGAGTTTAAAAAACTTCAATTGGTTAAATATAAATGGATTCATTTCGAGGTTAATGCTGTTTACTTAAAAGCTTTGTCGAATCTGAGGGAGAATCGCGAGTTAAACTCATGATTACATTAAAATTTTACAGGGAAGATCTCCTGCAGAGTATGCGAGGATGTTAAATCACGTCAACGAGTGGAATAGATCCCATCCATATAATGAAACAATTACAGTTTCTCTAGAACTTGAAAAACCACAGCTCGATTTTAAAGAACTTTCCCACCTTGCTGATATCTTGTTTATTAGCAAAGATTTAGCAATCTCACTGGGGCATCGTTGCAAAGAGGATGCTGTGAAGGGGTTCAATACAAATTTAAAGTCAGGGTATGTAATATCATCAGCTAAAGACGCTATGGTAGTTTTTATTGAATCTGAGAATTGTTTGTATAGATGTGTATTTTGTTTTAATAAGAGCCATAGTGATATGTCCTTGGGGAGAAGATGGAGTTTCTGCAAGCCTGGGCGATGGCTGTATCATTTCTGTTGATGCATACTGTCCACCAAAAATAATTGATACCTTAGGAGCCGGGGATACGTTCATCGCTGCTGTAATATTTGCAATGGCCAATGGTAGTGATACAAAATCATCGTTAGCATTTGGATGCCGGTTAGCTGGAGAAAAATGCGGAATGTTTGGGCATTTTGGCATTAAGGATTTGGCCAATAAATTGTACGAAGATATGGCGGTGCGACACACTCAAAATATTGAGAAATAAAAGTATAGCTAACATTTAATGCAGTAACGACATTATACAGTGATTTATTTGTTATGCACGTTAAGTCCAACCACTTCCTTCAAAGTCTCAATGAAGCGATGGACGTCATAAAATGAATTGTACAGGGGTGCTGGGGCAACTCTAATCACATTAGGCAAACGGATATCACACTGCAAAATAATTATTTGACAAATAAGACAATGTCAGCAGTCTCAAGAGTAATTTCATCGGAATTTAGCTAAGCATGGTTAAGCTCACTTACAATCACACCACGGCGTTCCAGTTCTCTATTCACGTTTTCTGCTTGGCAACTAAACTTCAAGCTGAGCTGATTTCCTCTCTGATTCGGGTCGCTTGGAGTGATTATTTTTAGAGAAATCTCAGTAGAATTACTTTTGTTGCTGTTACTGCTCTGCTGCTCTGGCCAGTTGCGATTGATCATTGTTTCCAAATAACCCGTGAGGAGAAACTGCTTCGCAAGAAGTTCCTTCATTGAGGTTTGACCAAAAATCTAGTCAAAAGAAAGTTAATTATTGTCATCATTTGGCTTGCAACGTTGCACAAAATCAAAAACTATTTCATCCTTGCCTCCAAGCTTGCCAAATTCAGGCATGCCAAAAATGGTGGTGGATTGCTTAAACGAAATCCTGCAGCACCATCTGCCACATCGATGTCTAATTCATAAAGTAATATCGTACATGCAAATGTAAGAAGTTTCAATTCGTTACAACTGATGATTGCATACAATAATTCTCACAAAATTTACCTGACATTAGAATGTGATTACAGGTAATAAAACTGCTGTATACATTGCATTTGCCAAATTTAAATAAAATTTACCGTTTCTCATATCAAAGCGAGTGCTTTCTTTATTGCTCCACCATCCATGAAGTTGTGGAAATTTCTTCCCTGTTAGTTTTTCGTGAACAAATATTCCGGCTAGGCCACCAGCTCCAGAATTCATGTACTAATTTAAAAAATTAGATGATTTCACAACAATTCGTTCGATATCAGCAGCTCCTGTAGTAAATGTAGCAGTAGGTACCACTTACCTTATATGAACACCAGCAAGCGAAATCCACATCCCATTGATGCATCTCAAGTTTAACGTTGCCAACGGCATGTGCAAGATCAAAACCAACAACACACTTCTAGAATAAGATTATTGATGACCAAATTTAATTGCTGTTTGTTGGAATATCAACTTTTCTTCGCATGTCTTTACCTTGGAATGTCCGGCTTTTGTTATGGCTTCCATGTCGAATTTTTGCCCAGTGTAAAACTGAATCCCGCTGAACAAAATTAAGGCGATGGAATCTCCGTGATTTTCGATATATTTCAAAATATCTGCCGTTCGCAGTGTTTCTTCGCCCTTAGAAATTTAACACATCTTCAAAAGTATCTTAAACACAGAACTTGAAACCTCGAATGAAATTACCATTACGTACCGATCTGGGAGATAAGGCTACTAGCGCCGTGTCAGGGTTATAACCATGAAGTTTGATCTGTGACTTGACTGCATACTAGGTGAAAAGAATCCTCTTGTCAACATAAAACGTCAATTGCGGATGACTGATGACAGCATTTATGAAACTTACTCTGTCAGATGGAAAGGCAGAGTCTTCAATGAGTATTTTGAATCTCTCTGAAGTTGGACGGTAAAATGATATCTTTTGATAAATATGAATTGAATACAATTTATGTCACATTTAATGCCGAGTTTAGGTAAAAATGTTTAAAATTGCTTTAATGGTTAGAATCTGACCATAAGTAAATGCAGGTTAACTGTTAATCCATTCATGAGTGCCACTTCATTTGGATATGCGCCTACGTAATACAATAGAAATGACAACTACATGTATATAATGTGTATACTAAAATGTTTGACATGATGTGAACTCTGAATTCTTCATGGATCCTCTGTTCAAGTTTGAATATTAATGCTACGACTGTTAACCAATCACATACCCACTAACTTTTCCGTTACTTCCAATCCTGGTTGATCACAGCTAGCTGCCGGAAGATCACCTAAATAATGACTTACAACTCCCCTAAAAGAGTATTAAAATAAAGTGATGAACAATTAAATTAATCAAGTTAATACGGTGTATGAGTAATATCTTGAGCGAATACTGATTTCATACAATTTTCCCCATGCTTGCAATACGCGTTGCATATGATCATCAGCAGATTTCGGTTTCAGACCCAGTGAGTTTCCACATAGGTAAATACATTCGTCATCTGGTTTTATCAGAGATTGATCAACTGAAATTAAGAAAAAAAAATATCATTGATAGTCGTAAGAACAAACTTTAACGCAAGTCTTGGAAAGATAATTGAACTTTACTGAAGAAAGGCAAGCACACGTAATGTCATTTGAAGTAAATTGTTTTTAGTTTTTATCATTGCAATTAATAATTGCAGTTAGAGATGAAATTTTTTGTTCATTTACCATTCATGTAAAGGTTTTACTCGATGGTAAATAACGTGCATTATTCAATTTCAACAGGGTGTAACTTTAACAAGTGTGCTGTAAGCATTTACATTGTATTACGTCATTACCTATGAAGTAATATGATAATTCATACGCTAGTCCAGTAAGGACTCTGCTTCTACTACTTAGTAATTTTCTTTCCCCGCCAAATTACAAGACGTAACCCAAAATTCCTGTGATTTCTCAACAATCATGTACTCTTGGACTTCACCCACAGTCTGCTTCCTAAAGCCGTTGAAGCGTTGAAATAAAAGTGTGGCATAAATGTATCGTGTATGAGGAATGAACTTTTTTATAAACTAAAATTAGCTGTGTTAGGGCATTATTATTAAAAATGCTACAGTATGTTTATTTCCCCCCACTTTGAATCGCGGTCATCATAGCTGGGGTCTATCATACTAGTATTTCATGTAGGCTTAATTTGAAATTATCTCGTTATATCATGTAACATGTGATATTATAACATGTAAATGCGTTATAACATGTAAAGAAGAAAAAAATCCAAACCTCCGAATGTAGGCTTTGGAGGTTCCATGTTTGATCTTGTCCACTTTAATTTATTTTTGTATTTAATGTTTTTTTATAAATAAATGGTCACTTTTAAAATGTTATGAAATACGATAGAACCTAGCGAATGCTCATTCCAACACAGGAAAAGCATTAATAATAAGTGATTGAAGCAAAAATGTTTAGAGTGAAATTTTTTGTGCATAGTTATACCCAGTAGTATGAATAGTATCCAAAAAACTTTTGCTCAGCCTTAAATTGTCGTTAAAAATGGATCGCTGTGTGTTTCCTGGGAAAATCTCCCATTTATAACCTCATTCACTCAGGAATTTCGTAACAGACAGAACTACTTCGTACTTTGACTTAAATCGACATGTCCCGTGTGAATGTCATGGCTAGGAGTTTCAGTTAACGCTTGGCTAAGCGAGCAACCGTGTCTCAAAAGTAGATTTGTGTTCTTGGGTATTTTTTTAAAATCTTTTCAGATTCATCCTGTTAAATATTACTTAAGTAACCTTACATGTACTTCATACGTATTTGGCACAATCACAAAATCATTGCAATACATGTGTATAAACAATATTTCCTCACTGTGTCGTTATCATCATTTCAAACAGCCATATTTTACATTGGCAAATAGCCATATATAAATTTGAGTGACGTTGCATAATTCTATTAGTAATTCAATCTTATACAAGCGCCATTTTGTTGTATATGTATTGCTTTTCGCGTGTGAACGACTTTTGTAAATCCGATTAATTTTTTAACGATTTTTTTGGCTTTTTTAAATGAAGCATGCTGCAATTCGCGCCTTAAAACATCGACTACATTACAATGATCACAATTATGGTTATTCATTTTCCATGAAACATCTAATATAAAATTAGTTTTACTTTGTTTAATCCTCATTTCCAGTCACTGGTAAATTTATTACAATTTACATTATTTACTTACTGAGAGGAATGTCCTTCATTTTTGGATAAACGAATTTTTCTCGGAATTGATTCAGTTTATCCTCTTGGTCCATTACTATAGCAAACTGTTCATCATACACACTTAGTCCCAACGCGTTAGCTTTGTTCCTTAAGGTTACTTCAGGGCTAACATCAACCCATACTTTGGAGGTTTTCGTAAAGGAATTGGCCATTTGAAAATGTTTTAGAAAGGAAAACCAGACTGTTTGGTTTACCAACCAGCAGATTAGCCAAACACTACAGAATGAACTTGACGACTTCACATCCAGTGATATTTAAAACCTGATATACATGTAGATTATGGTCAAATACTTTTTGAACTTCAAGTCCATGGCTGTGTCACTTCAGCTGCATTTCGGTAAAGACGAAGAAAATTCTGTTCAAACCTGCGTACATTATGGTGATCATTAGTCATCTGGATGACCTACTTGACAATTGGATCGATTAACTTAATCTCAAAGTACACCTATAATAAACATGGGGTGACATCTGCACCCTATTGTACCTTTGGTCAACTAAGTTATGTGGGTACAGAAACAAGAAAATTCAATGCCTTCATATTTGTTTGAAAAAAACACGAACGGTCGAACATTTGGAGGGATTCTAGCAACCATGGATGTTTAGACTTTAGAGCGTTCCAAATATAGGAGAGCAAGGCTAGTTGATACATTTTCTGCATGCTAATTTTTGCAAGAAAAATAAGGTAAAATAAAATGGACTTTTTTAACAGGAAGAAACCTTGGATATTTTTCATGGCCACTAGTATTAAGCAAATAATTCCAGACATGCAAATTGTATAAACCTACTTCGATCTGGGGCATGTTGATACAATATAGTAATACCTTTTATTTGCTTAAAAATTAAAAAAACACATTTTGCGCAAGAACACAATTATAAATCCACTGTCATTGTGATTGACGAAATAAAGTTAAATGATGCAAACAAAGTACTAAACAAGTCTTTTCATGTAGCATCATCAGCATCATAGTTTCGTGAAACCATAGTTTACAATGCATGCATTAAGCATACTTTTCACGATCTTGTCTCCTCCTTTGACTTTATTTTTTATTTATCAGTTTGTTAAGAAAGTGCGCTAAAATGCGTTATTAATGATCTAGTTTTTCAGACAATGTTGTTTTCGGCATTACTTGAAGGTTAAAGTTACTAACAAAATTGCCCGAAAAATACTTTAAAATTCCTTAGTACCAGTAGTTTCTTCTTTTTTTAAAACAATTATAGGCCTACTATAAAAGTACCTTAAAATATGGCAGAGGTATCAACAGCCCATATGCAAGGGAAATGTATTTGAAATGCATTTTAAATGCATTGCATTAAAATGTATTTTAAAATACATTTCGATTTCTAATACATT
>JAQIXS010005099.1:0-13434 GCA_034700785.1 Rossiulus vilnensis
TGCTGGCAATCCTAACTTTCACTAAACCCAGCACATGCAAACAAGCACATGCTGCCAATCCTAACTACATATTGGAAAAACCCTGTAACAACCTGTGTGACGATTCGCGCTGGCTATTGCCCTTCGCATGCTAATGAGAGGGAAGAGATGAATAGTTTCCCAGTTAGCTGGGAATGTCCGGAAACTCTCCAGTTATTGAACCGGAACTATTCGCATTCCTACCCTGGGATATAGGCAGAATGGAAAGAGAGATTTGGGGCATTTCGTCAATCTCCAGCCAGGGAAACACACAGTCCTATTTTGTTGCGCGTGTTATTGCTACGGATGTTGTATATGCTGTTTTTCGCGTAAGTCCGTGAGTTCGCCATAACTATCAACTGAATAAAAGACGTTTATTAGCAAGCAATCCATGAATTTTGAGACTACTTAATCGTTTGTTGGGTACACCCTCCTGACATGGTTGAGGTGCAGGGTACGTCATAAGTGCCCTGCTTTTGGACTTAGTGCGTGCATCCCTCTCACCACGGTGAAAGGAAGAATGTCACATCCTGTTTCGAACTTAGACTGTTCTTTTCCGCAGACTTGGGCTGCCGCCGCTGCGGAAGCGACGCGGGAAAAGACGGTGGCTCCGACCACCCCGAAGGTGGAGTCCACGGGAAGAGCAGCCGGCGGGCTGCCGGGACAATTCGGGATTTCTGCCTTGGTCGATGCCTCAAATTTGCAAGCGCAAATTTGGGCTCTACAGCAACAGTTAGCCTCTTTGCAAGCTACCGCATCGGCTGGAGATGGAGCGACCCCTGGAGTTTCCGGCTGGTGGACGACGTTTGGTTGGGAGCTGCCAACGGTGGAGACACCGGGGTTTTCATGGACTGCTACACCTACCGTAACGGCAGAAGCGTCTGCCTCGCATGGTACTTTTGGAACTTATAGGCATCGAGAGCAGCGGGATATTTTACCCTTGTTCGACGGCCTAGTTGACGTACAAACCTTTTTGTTCGAGATTGAAGCAGCAGCTCAAGCAGAGGGTTACTCGGAGACAGAGATGGGTGTTCAGCTTCGGAGCCATCTCACCGGTATTGCTGCTACCTGGTATTGGCATCGTGCTCCTAAAGGCTCTTTGGAAAAGTTTTCATAATCCTGATCATGACTTGGCTCTGGCACATGAACTCGCCTCTAAGCGTCAACAACCGGATGAGCCCGTCTGAGCGTACTTAGTGTCGATGGAAAATTTGTGTTATCGGAACAACCCTCAAATGCTGGAAAACCAACTGTGTTTATATATTATTAAAGGGTTGTTGCCGCTCCATCAGGACGTTATTCAGGAGGGACCCGCTAAGGCTTCATTTCGTCTTCTGTGGACTACCCTGCTGGGGTTAGAGGCCAATTTCTTACATAGGCAAAAACAAATCTCAAAGACTGAAATATCAGATTCCTCGACTATAGTACCGAGTGGACCTACCTTGACTACTTCTAAAATGCTCTTTCGAGGAAATTGACGGTTACGAGGTTAAAGTCAAGGCATGTTAGGGAAGGAGGATCCTAAGTCGCAAGGATCCTCTACTGCTATAGCGGTGTATATCTCTCCAAAACTTAACGAAAGAATTGTCGAGGAACCGGAAAAGGTGTCCAAGGAACAGGAAGATCCGTAAATTTAGTAGATGAATAGAGCCCCGTCGCAGCAACCAGCGTTAAGGGTAAGGCTGCGAGCAGGGCCTTGTCCTGTCTGAGCTACCCTAAACACAGGAGCATATATCTCTTTGATGACCTAAGGCGTGCAAGAACGACTTGGGTTACCCTTAACCCCTCCGCGGCCAGGGGCAGTCCATTAATTAACGCTTCTCAGGAAAAGATGGAATATATAAACGATACTGACCTGCAATTCTCCTTACTGGGCCTGCCGTTCCAGTATGCATTTCGGGTGGTTAAACAGCCCACCGTGATGCTTTTGTACTGCATGGATTTTATTTTGTTTGCCGGAATGGGTCTCCGGGGAGGCCAGAAGCAGTTATTCTTTGATGAGGATCCACAGACATTGTTCTCATTTGCGCCTGCTGCCTCTCCTCATTAGGCGGGAGTTATCTCCGCGGAATACCTCTCTTTTTGGGGGTAACCGGACCAGGCGTAGCAACTTCTGTGGTGGCGAAGCCCGAACCTAATATTTGCCGAGTGGTTTCCTGGGCGGTCACCTTAGCCCAGGTCGTTATCCTGAAGCCAGCTACCTCAACTTTAGTACAGGGGATGATACCTCATTCTATGCTCCTCAAACAGAAATGTTTATATCCGACCCTTTCAGGGAACTGAATTTGCTGTGCGGACTGTTTATGGCTTAAATCAGCACGCGGGGCAATCATGCTGTACCCTACTAGTAGGAAATTTGACTGCCAAGACTGCCTGTGTCCTTCAGGGTACTGTATTAGCGGTTGCTTTGCAGCTAGATGGAGAGATTCAAGAACAGGTAGTCCCAGCACAGGCCCTAAATGCCGAGGCAACCACGCGTCTAGTTTCTACGACTGATGACCCTCAATTGGGGTCTTTAGTGAACGTTAATTCCGACTTGCCACCATCCCAACGGGAGCAACTGCTCCATACTGACCGGTATTTGCTCTGTATGCTGGGGGTTAAAAATTAGTGATTTACCTTCCCATACTATTGAGACATCTTCCCCTGAACCTGTTTATGTTCCTCATTGACGATCATCACCTCCAGTGCGGGAGGTTATTAGGAAAGAGTTATAAGCCATGTTATAGCAAGGAGTTATCCAACCGAGCCGGAGCTCTTATTCGAGTCCTGTTGTGTTAGTGCGGAAAAAAGGATGCCACTCAGTTTTGTGTTGAGCAACCATGCAAGCAAGCTGACTAGAGGGCATTAGAATACTTTCTAGTCTGGTTGTTTGACCAATATGGGTGCCCCAAGACATTATTACTGACAGTGTGACCATTTCAGGAATATGGTGTTCGGCACCATTGCTGGACTCCTTACCATCAACAAGGAGATAGGCTAGCTGAACATACTATCCAGAACCTCAAAACCCTCCTTTGGACCCAAGGGCAGCTTGAGGCCCAAGGAAGTGACTGGACTATTCACCTGGCAATCGCTGTTGGTGCTTATAATCCAGCTATACAGGCCTCCTTGGGGTACTCCCCTGTTCAGTTTTTGTAAAGGTTAACCCTTAGTCTTACCATCAAAAAACAAGTACCCCTAGGGCCCACTATTAGCCTATCGGGGTCCAAAGATGCATCACTTTTGATTGCAGTTCTTATCATGGGCCCTACCCGATTCTGGAGAAGTTGTCCAATCTGAATTATTCTTTCGGGGATGCACGACAGGGTACTCCGGCTGTTTCTCGGGTACATGTTGATAACATTAAAAAAACATATACCATGACTCCGAATTAAGCTGTTGGCCCCTCCCCCAGATTAATTCCGGAAGTTGTACACCGGTATCCTACTCAGATTTTTCGGGCTTTGTCATGGCCCCTAAGACCATAAGGTAAAGCACTTTAGGGGTATCCACAACTAGAGGGCGTTGCCAGGAGATGATACCCCTGAAAGTCCTCCTAATAATCCAAACATGGTCCACCCGTTTCGTTAGTTTTCGGCCACGTGGAGTTTGAGCATTACTCGGTCCAAATAAAAGATGTGACCGTGATTTTTACCCGAGAGGTGAAGCCGGCCACCTTCTTAGTTAGCTGACTTAGCTTCTGGTTCCTTGACTCGGGCTTCCTCGACTGCGTCTTTTGTCTCCTGTGAGTCGGATCTGGGTGAGCCTAATCTCATGGAGCTGCTGGCTTTGCAACGGTGGTATGCGGTCACTAAATATGATCGCTGACTTTTGGAGCCCCAAAAAGGAGGACTTTAGCTACTGCGGGCTATCGTTCGTGATGATCGGGTTGCTCCACGGATAGCTTTGCCAGCTCAGCGACCCGTCTCTCCTTGGACAGAAGCTGGGCTTACGTTGGGGCAGTGGATGCACCACAAAGAAAGGAGCCCACCACAGGAACAGGACTGGATGAGGAACATCGAGCAGTCTTACCAGCTGCGGGTGCAAACGTGGGAAGACATCCAAGCCTTGACGGCCCAGGATCATATCCGTGCCATTCAGCGTGTCCTGCAGCTGAGTCGATATGTGGCGCCGGAGGAAATCACTCCTCCTGTGGCACTTACAACATTAGATATCGTGGCGGCCAGTCAGCCGCTACTGTTGCAGAATTATTTATTCGATGCCTGTGACTCCAGTTAAGACCGATTTTGTCTGGTGACCTGACCTGTTCCTGGACTCTTGCGCAGCAAAGTGTGCCAAGAGATATGTGTTGAATGATTTATTATGTTGATTGTTTATTTTGAAATGTTATAATTAATGGCAAACGATTTCAGTTATTGTTGATATAATGTTAATATACCTATTTTATGCATGCTAAGGGTTTTGTCCGCGAGTAAATCTTTGAAGTTAGCTAAGTCTCTGGAATTCAGATGCACGTCTTTGTATGTGCGTTTTGGGGGAGTGTGAGGATTCGTGCTGGCCCTTGCCCTCCGCATGCTAATGAGAGGGAAGGGACGAGTAGTTTCCCAGGTATGCAAGGAATGTCCAGAAGGTCACCGGTTATTGAACCGAAATGCTTCGCATTCCTACCATTTGGGAAGACTGCTCCCGAAAGAAGCTTCCCCCCACAGCCGCATGCACCATGACCAGCTCGGGCGGAAGCACCGAATCAGTCTGGCAGCCAACACTAACCATTGAGTTGAGACCGGGAGGACATAAAGTTCAGCAAAAGTTCCCTAAGCTCCCTGATCTCCCCCTAATAAACGCAGCATCACTTGCTGCCCTGCCAGAATGAGTAAGAACGCCCACCTTTGGTGTTGCATGAGTTGGTGGCATGACAAAGCAAAAAAGATAAATCAGTAGAATTACGATATTTAGGCCTAACCTAATTCTCTTCCAAGAATCATAATTTCTTCAAAAATAATAAAACTATTGTAAAACTAACAACTCTCTATATAGCTATTATACTTACGAAAATTTTAAGTCCAAAATTAGCCTTAGATGCCAAAATTTGACGGAGATATATATAGATTACAGAGAGAAAAAAAAAACACGTTTGTCCCGTGCTGTAGGTGGCACTAAAAAAATCTAATATTTTATTTTAAATGCATGTGAGAATAAGATAGCCATCTCAAATGAAGATGAATATGTATCTAAATTATAGAAAAACTGGCTCCCACAGAAGGCCACCATTGTTGAACTTGTGTAAGAATTTCACGTAAAAAAACGGCCGTCTGTGGGAGCCACTGTTTTTCGATAATTTTTCAAGTAAGTGGATGTTTAAAAATGTAATTTTTGGCCACCTGATGAGTCCAGCACATGGACGAAATGCGTCTGGCAAAAATCGTTCACACAACTGCTGACAGAGTATTTTTGATGTTTTATGATATATATATAGGCCTATATTTATGTACAAATATTATATACATAGGCCTATATAATTTTTAGCCGAATTTATCGAAAGATGCATCTGATTTTAAGATGCTGTGCTTTAGATGGTGATAAAAAGATGCATTATTTCAACTTATTTCAGGGACAGGCAAAAAAGATGATAATGCATCTGGAATTAAGATGTTTCAATTTGCAATGTAGTTACTTGGTGTGCCATGCTAGAAGGATTAAGGTTCTTCAACATTTTAGGAAAGTTTGTATCAACCAAATATTCACGACAACCAATCTGTTATTGGATTAACTTGTGTCCTGTCGTATGTTTTACTATCCGCTTAGAAAATCGGGCTCATTTGAAAGGTCATGGGTTAAGCAGCAATACCATAGCCGTTTGGCACATACGTATTGAAGTCCAACTTATAAGTGTGTAAGATCTTGGTTGTTGACGGGGACCAACTACCGACAGCCCGGAAAACAAACTGGCAGCCACACGCAATAATGTTCTAAGATGGACGACCGTTTATTCTTTGGCAAAACTCTCAATCTCAGGCAGTCAGAATTCCAACCGCGGTCATCACGCACAACCAACCACTGCAATCCCGCAGATTAACCCGAGTCAACTCGACTCTGATCTTTAGCACGAGGTGCTCCGTTTGTAACGACCGGTCAGGCTAGACTAACTTTCTATCTATCCTATGTCTTCCAGGTAACCTCGCATTCCACTCCAAGCTCGACTGGAATGCGAGTATTACCTGTCGAACCGCATTGGCATGCGGCCGACCTTGCTGCCTAATCCGGCAGTATTCGATATAATGACCTCTGGTCATCACAAGTGTAACTAATACAAAATGCGAATAAGTGGGCGATAAACATTAAATGACTGCATCTTAAAAGATACACACCAGCCATTGATATATTCCCCCTGTAGGTTAGACGAAGATGGCTGCTGTTTTGCTAACACAACTGTCTGCTGAAGTTGCTGGCTGCGGCGGAAGCTGGGCTTTATGAAATCGCACCTCATCATCTACTTTTCCCCTTTGTTGTTTTGACATTTAACCACATTTGACAGCTGTACAAAGCATTTCAAACAGATTTTCAAAGAAGCCGTTCTACTTTTAATATAGTTCAATTGAAATAATGCCCACAGCATAAGAAATTCCGAGGGACAAGCATTTCCACAGCCGGCAATATTGACAGCGGTTCCTGTTCACGCGATAGACCATGCAGTTTTTCTGTCTCGGACACTGTTGGAAGAATCCCTGGAAAGCAAGTGAAATGATAGAATCCAGTCCAAAATAAATTAATTATCAACTCCAATGGCCACATTAACAATTTTAAACAATTTGCTTTACCTTACAATCTTGCAATCTAAAAATTGTGCTGGGAGGTGAGCAAAAACAATCAGATTAGAAATGACAGGAATAGACACAGCAAATGTTGTAATGTTTAGATCTTCCCGACTTTGCCCCCGAAAATGACCAACTCCAGACCATGATACGGTAGTAGACACGGTGAGATAGGATTTAATGGCTTCCACAAGCACTTGGTTACAGAAATCCGTGAGAATCATAATAATAATTCACAGAACCTTCAACAATCTCAGATAAATGAAAAGCCAACTCGGCTCCCTGGTCAGAACCATCGCAGACACCAAGCACGGACCAACCTCCGCTGAATGGCAGGTCAAGGCTGTCTGTCTCTTCTCACTTTCCACATCACATTGCATTCCAGTCGAGACTTGAATATGTCCCCATGTAGAATTGGTCGTTAGCTACCAATTAAGCACTTTTTGGCCCAGAGTGCACTTGGCCCATTATATTTGGCGCCACTGATCAGATCTACTATTGTACCTACTGTGGTATATGCCTTACCATTCTTGGATATGGGCTCCTATGAAGCAAAACTCGAAATCTTACGTATTGCTCTGTTTGCGTTAAATTCAACTTGTAATTGTTAGTACAAAGCAACCTTTAAATCTTTCTCAAAATCATCACAGGAACCTTTTCTGGCTAAAAACTGCTATGACAAGTATATCCCCATGTTCAACTTTACCGGACTAATTGGGGCAGCAAAACCCCAGCTTTCTCAAATAGACCTAACAAGCATGAAAATAGACCAATGATATTACAAACAAGGAAAAAGCCAAACATTATAAAGACACTAGAACAAAATCCTTTGCTCACTACAGGAAAATCTTGTCACTTCAAATTCAGAACACATACTATCTTTCGATGAATATATCCCCTATCTCCTTAGATTTATGCAGCAGATTCGCATCAGCCCCCACCACATCTATACATGTACAGTATATCACCAGACCAAATGTTGAACTTAGACTTAACCTGACCCTGTAGGCTGCGTAGCAACGCAAATGCACGTTGGAGACATTTACTCACTGAATTCCTCTCACCTGAAATTCTCCAAATCTCTAAACCTATCAGAGTTAAATACAAAAGCTACTCACAATTTGAACTATTTGGTCATTTTTAGAGAACCTTTAGTTCTACTTTCGTAGATAATGTAAAAATAGACCAAACCTGTTCTAGTAATACCACGTCCACATTGTGACTCTAAATGTTATTGAAAGGCTTGGAGACTGACATTTTTGGGCATTCATATTTGTAAAAAACTTAATTGAAATATATATGTATTTCTTTAGCTAAAATTTGGCCGATACTACTAACTTATACTGATAACAGTCATGTTACACCCCCCATTCTCTCTGTAGCCCCCTGTAATGGCCAACTTAAGGTGTTCTTAAGGAAAGGGGCTCACTCAAGAACTGGGGCCAGGGATTGACTAACTCTACCATGATGATTTTACGATTATCTACATGTTTTTATAGAACTTTCAATTTTTCAATTATTCAATTCAATTTCAATTATTAGCCTACGATCCATGTCTTTTTATTTTATCAAATAAAACTAAATATATTTATATTATTAAAGATAATGCCAGAAGATGCAAAGCCTTAGAGAGCAGTTCATTCCAAGTGCTGATCTATATTAAAACCATTCGATCTTTAAGTGGTTTCCGCTCGTGACGATGTAAAAACCTTCTGTGATTATCTGAAGTACCGAATATTTTTGATTATTATCAATCCTGCAGAATGCAAACTTCTATTTAAAGTTTTACTCCAAGGACATTGAATTGTTTCTGCTAATTTTCGCACTTTTTTCACCGATTGTCTTATATGTATTAACGCAATAGCTGTTTCGTTAGAAGCAATATATTTTTGTGTGAAAATGTTTGAGTTTTGGAAGTAAGAATTAAGAAAATTGTGATGGTAATACTAACGTCAATTTTGTTTGGATTTTTTAGGTAGGAGCCAAGCATTTCTTTACTTTTGTGGAAACTAGTTGACTGCAGAATAACAAGTTATCAAGTAAGTAATACTGGTACTTCAAATGAGAGTACACAATGTTTCCTAGGTAATACAATTGTCAAATAGCTATTTTTGGTATTCCATAAAACCTGCATCGTCCTTATCAGTTCGCGACAGATATTGATTTTTAATATCACTTTTCAAAGTATTTATAGCTTGGTGGTTAGGATTCCCAGTAAATCATCAGTTAAACACTATCGATTTTTTTCTGATTAACTTAGTACATAGTATATTAAGCTTAAAGTTATTTTATGAATACAGTGTATTTTAAAATCAAGTTTCTGGCTACAGTTCTAATTTTTTATTGGTTTAGCATACAAAGGAAACTAAATGTAAGGTGAATTAATTCGTTGTACATTTATAAGATACGGTTGTGATATTTACCGAAATTGCTGTGGTTTTATGTATTTTATAGATTCTACCTTATGGTAGAGTACATGTACCTCTATAATAGTAACTGTTTGATATGTAATTGAGGGATGTTAATGGAGATTTAATGCTTACAAAATGTTAATGTTCCTCATCAATTAGACGCAATTTCTGGGACCTTAATATTCCAGAAATTCATCTTTTCGGTAAAATATCCTTCCTTCATGGATATTGAGTGCTGACCAATATTCAGATACTGAAGATCTGGAAGGGAGGGTGTTCGACGCCATTGAGTAGGGTTTTGGTTTGGGGTAGGATTACTGAAAAAAATTAAAATTAGATTGTTTATTGCGGCCTGGATCGGGTTCAGCTTTGAGAAAATGTTTTAATTGCTGCTTACGATGTATAGGCAAAATCCGTCCACATTTGCACCATCATATCGCTTATTTCCAGATCCTTTCCTGTCAGGTTATTACGATAGAATAAGTAATATAGGTCGTCTTCGTGGTTGACCTCTGGAATAAAAAGTTAACTCATTAGAGTTGTTATAATATAAATACTTTTTATAGCTTATGCTGCTTGCCATCCACAAACACTTTTAGTATATATATATATATTTTAAATAATCTAATTGGAAATACGCGCATGGCGAATTCGTGTGAAATTTGCAATATTTTACAAAAAAATGTCCGAATGAGGAATGTGTAAACTGAATAATGGATAAAATGAGAAGAACAACATGGAAGCCATTTGGTATCTTTCAGCGAATAAAATATGTACATGTATAGTGCAAATGTTTAAGTACCTGTTGGGAATTCGAATATTTTTGAATTTTTTAGGAAAGCCCGTTAATGTAAAGAAATAAGGTTAATAATAACATTAGCATTTCGCATTTATTTAATTTAAAGCAGTAGATTTAATTTGAATAAAAACATCTGTATGCATATTGTCAGCGAATTAGTTTAATAGAATTGAGTAAAATTCATGAACATAAAAATAGAAGAAAACGTGGAATAATTAAGACCAATAGGAATTATTTACAAAGTTAGTTGACTTTCGATACTTAGAAGTCATACCTTTATTCTCAATTGCCAAGGCTTACTTCCATAATTAGGACTAATAGTTCCAGCTTACAGCATTGGCTGACTTTATCGATTCTTAATATGAGACATAACCATATTATTGTGAATAATAAATAATAAGAAACTATCAATTTCTAAACCACATGCATATGCACCTGTAAAATTTTATATACAGTTTATAACACATAAGAATTGAAATTATATAACTATATATAAATACCACTATTTTCTTGACTTGGAAATCGCCTGCTCTGTTCTCCTGCATAGGCGAAAACATACATGTATACATTAGCATGCTGGGCTGCTAGCAGCCTTACCGTCATATCGTTGGCTGCTTTAAAAAACGAATCAGAAAGAATCTGAAACGGTTGATAAAATTAGTCACTAAAAGGCTTACGTTTGCTTATCACTAACAAGTTTACATTTTTTGTGAAAATTGAATGACTATGTGATACAACTTTGTGTATCTTAATAAACGATTGCTCACATGCATTAAGTAAGTTATGTTACAGTGCTCAATATATAGTGTGATATTTTAATTACATAATTAAATGATTAAATAATTTGGCAGTTTACAATGAATCCTAAATGCTTATTTTTTGCATTATCATTTAAATGTTGACTAGACGCTATGCTGAAACTTTCAAACGATTCAGAACGTTCTTGTACCTGATTCCAATAATAAGCTTTAAAAAATTGTGAAATGTTTGCAGTATATTCGAGATAATAAAATAAAAATTGTAGAGGTTCTTAATACGCAAATCTTCAAGAACTAAAGCCTTTGTAAACTGGGAGCTTAGGTGATTTGAAATCAGTTGAGATATTATGTTTTGGTAAAAAAATACACAAATCTTTATGCTTGTTAGAGAAAACTGAAATACTACTTAAATAACTGACGTGAATCAGCTTATTGCTAATTAATACCAAAATTTTTTATAGCACATAGCATAGCTTTAAAACTTGATTGCTATTAGTTTAATTTCATAAATATTACTATCGCTTACATCAATAACTGTCCGGTTGACCTGCGTTCTGTTATTCAAGTCGATTTTGTCGAAATATTCCTGCTTCACAGCGTGCGAAATGTTCATCAAATTGGTGTCAGACTTCGTCAGGTTTTTCAGAGTGGGCAGAAATGTCTCATCGAAAAACTTCTCATCAATTGATTGATAAACATTACTGGTCCCTGTGCAAAAAAAATTATATTGGTAAGCTTGTTTAGTCAAGCTTGTTTAGTTTAGTCTTGTGTATTTTAATTCGTTGTTCCAGGTGCATCGATTACAATTTTGGGATAATACAATAGAGCGAATAATTATCTACAATACGTAAACCATAATAGCAGTATTCAGAAAAGGATATCTTTGTATTTTTTTTCAAGTTTAGGTAGTATAACTGTATCATTTAAAATTTGTAATGATGTGTATAGAAAGAGATGGCATGGTTGCAGCATAATGTTAAACATCGTTTAAAATAAATCTCCAGGAATAACCTCCTATGAACAAGTTTTTTATATTAAATAAGATCAAAGTATTTTTTAAATGTATATTACAAGTATTTAAAATTTTATTTCAACATCCAAAGACACATTTTAAATGTTCATGCATGTATAATTTTCTATATTCTATGCAGTTTTGCTACTGTATGCCTTTTAATAACAAATTGCATTCCAAATAGTTTGTAGATATTAAGTAAAAAAATTAACTTAAGCCTACCATGGAAATAAAACGCCATTTCGTCCGCATTGATTCCCGAAATCACAGGAACCCGATTGAACCTTCCTTCTTTTAGAATAGTGATGGGCTTCTCGGTCAGAAACATTCCATTTATATTGTTTTCAACCACCGGTCCAAAAAGATAAGATAGAAGCCGGTCTCCCTGTGTAGGAAAGTAAACCATTATTTCCGACTCCATGTATTGAGCGGTTAAATTTATTACAAAAACCCATGTCAGTATATATCTATATATATTAACACAAGTACTGACATCGGTTTTTGTAATAAAATATATATATATATATTCTTTAGTTGATGTAAATTGTAACAATGTATTGTTTCGAAATACCTTAGTAGAACAACCTTAATTGCAAACAAATGCTTTGCGTACTGCTTGATGCTAATAAAGTAGTGCCAGGGACAATTAATCGCTTAGTCACATTGACTTACTATAAATTATTTGCATTAATAACAACTATAATTGTTTGTAAATAGAGGTTGCAGTTAGTTTAATTCAGTGACATATGCTTGTTTAATACTGCTTGGTGATATTATGATATCACTGTAGATTTCGTCCGAACTTGTTTTAATGCTGTATCCAGAATGAAGTATCCAGGAGGAAAATGTTGCATACAAATATCGAAGGCAGTTAAACTCATTTATAACAACACGGTCAACTAACTTTTAGTGCGTTGTTAGCTCTGACTAGTACTTCGGCAGACTTATTTCGTAAACATTGCACTAGAAAACTGGTGTTTGTTGGATTGGACTGACAACCAACTTCCTCTGCCAGCCTCAAGGCTCCGGTTAGTGGGTCCTTGTGGAATGCCCAGGGACATAAAGGAGAACCACTTTGAGCAATCGCATTACGATACAAACCTGCAGAAAAAATCAACTTTAGTATGTGGTTAAAATGTTGTGCTGTAGATTACTCATTGATGAATCACTAACCGGTTGACATGGGGGACAGGAGATGGTATATGACAGATGCTCCCCCGGCACTCTGTCCAGATATAGTGACCCTGGATGGATCGCCCCCGAAGGCGTGGATGTTGTCCTGTATCCATCGCAAAGCCATGACCTGATCCAGCAGGCCAAAGTTTCCTGCGGCTTCAGGATCACTAGTGCTTAAAAATCCTGGCAAAACATGAGCATCATTTACATGATCAGATGCTCTCCTTGAAGTAGGTTTCTAGAAGCTCAAGCTCATACACTCTAGGAAGGGTTTAGATAAAACAAGGGAAGGGAGAGGAAGGGTTCAAAAATAGCAGGAATTATTGTACCGAAAACGTTCAGTCTGTACGAAATAAGGACAAGCACAATTTCTTTGTTCATGAATCTTTGCGGGGGCTTGTTGTCCGAGGAGGACGTTCCTGTAGCAAATCCTCCATGGTGAATGTGGACCAGCACTGGCATACATTTGTTTGAACAGTTGGGCAGCTAGATACGTGTAAACCAT
>JAQIXS010005100.1:0-13431 GCA_034700785.1 Rossiulus vilnensis
GATGAAGGCCTAATTAAGAGGCCGAAACGTCGTGAAATAAAGAATCCTTGGCTGAGAACTACCTGGTTCATCTTAACCTAATTTACATGTTGGAATTTTTTTTATGGATTCTATGATAATAACACATTCGATAACATGAAATATTTAACATTTTAATGATATTGTGTTTAATGTGGATATGCGAGTACTCGTCGAAATATTACTTGTACTTCCTGAAATGAAATGTGCTTTCTCAATGTTTTTCGAATTCAAAATTATATATGAGAGGCATGCTTCCATGATATTGCATGACACTTGTTTAAATAATACAAATTTAATAGAATTGTAATGTCATGTTTATCTTTCTCGTATTTTTGACATTTATAGCATGCGCTATTCACGTGTTTTATTTGGAAACGTTTCTAAAAGTTAGCTTGCTTTGTACTTTATTAATGTTTAATTAGTCTCTTGGGCACATGTATAGTATTTACCATAGGAAAACATGATGTAATTGTAACGTGTACAAAGTTGCTAACAAAGCATGTTTGGAGTTTGACGGTAATGGGTCTAATAATGCTCAATGTTCTATATTGAGATCAACGTACTTAAATATAGCTTAATTAAATCACTGTGAATGTATTAACTCTTATTTCACATATAGAACAGGTTTTTGGTTATTCTATTTAGTCTTTAGATCAGTGATTTTGAAAGTATTTGATTTTGCGACTCTCTAGCGACATCTCAAAGCCGAAAAGTTTTTTCCTTTGATTTTTTCTGATTTCTTATTAATTTAAACGAAAGCCCGACTAAACAATGAAAATTCATGGTCATTAAGCGTTGTTACCCTTTTCCTGTTCTATTTTTTGTTGTCACTTTAACAAATGTTATGATTTCTTTATTTTAATATCTTTAAAATTAAATTAGAAAACCAAGATTACCTAACTGTCCTCGACCCAATGAGTATGGGAAACGCTGTTTTAGATGATTTGTATTCTCGTGTACGAATTAATAACACAGCAACTTCACGCAAGTCTTATCTACAGTATGTAATACATGTATTAAACGAATGGAAATTGGAAAATAAGTTTAGTATATTATCATTCCCGATCCGTATTTTCTGAACTTATTATAACAATTTTCAGAGAAGGACTTAAAACATGCACATTACATAAATATTGCATAATGTTTTCTTTCGTGCTTTTTTTCTTAAAACAGTTTCCGCATATCTTTCGTTTGGCAGATTGCACAGATCCGAATGTTTGTTTAAATTAAGCTTAATCAAAGCCCTGTTACAACGCGGTTTTCTTTTTGTTAAATTATGATTTCAAGAAATTATAATTCTAATCATATATACGTAGGCCTACTTGTTTCTGAAAACATTGTATGTTAGTAACTCAATTTTACTGTATGAAATGTTTTGCTTGGTTTTGGTCCTTTTACTGTGATGTGCTGCACAGGTAACTATGTTGCAACTCTTCCGTGCAACGAACAATGCCAAAGGCACTGTTAAAATCATTTTGATTAAAATTAAATATGTAAATAATTTTGGCTTGTTAAATTGGCGTTGATACAAGTAAATCACGAACATAACATGTTGATTTGCGAACATTAAAAATGCTTAACGTACAAAGTAGAAACACGTTCAGAAATGTGCTAGAATAACTCAAGAAAGTGCCAGTTATTTTTTGTGTGATCGGCTGAGTTTGGTGCAACTGATATCGAACCTTCGTAAGAAAACGGACAAAGCAAAAAAATATGGCCACAGGAAATTTAATTAAGGTGAAGCGCGTGAAGATATACGAATGAATAAACACATACAGTGTAGATCACGAACTCAGTTTAAGCAATGGACGTTATATACATGTTTTGATGTGATCATTGTGACTGTGTGTTAAAAGCAATTAAAATGGCCATGCTCCTGACCAGCTACTGCCCACGTTGTCCACCGCCGTCCAGCTGTCAAGTTTTTTTTAATAATTATTATTTAACGTTTCTCGCTGCTTTTGGCCCTCGATAACTATAGGAAACACAACGTTCTCTGGTTGCTAGAACTCCGCGCTCGATGACGTAACTCGGAACGGAAATAACCTCATCTATCACGTGCGATGCTCGGAACTGAGGGTGTTGGCTGCTGGGAAATATTGGGATGATCCCATTCCCGGTGGAATGGACGCAGAGCCGCTGCCGAAAGACGATGGCAGGAACACTCTGGGGAACAACGGTCTCTGTAAGGCAGCTGCGGCAGCGGCCTGCCGGAAGTACAGGTCCATGGTTGAGGAAACGCTGCCCAAGGCGGCGCTGGCAGGGTATGGCCAGTAGGGGGAGCCGTACATCCGCTGGACGGCTGCGTAGTTACCGGCTTCCGCCAACAGTTCAAGGCCCACAGCCGTCTGCCGCTTCCACTTGGTTCTGGAAAGAAAGTATATGTTAATATAGTGGAAGCTCGATTATCCGAGGGACTGGTTATCCGACATTTGGTTTAACCGAGGTGAAACAACCTCGGATAAGCCTTTTGATTAACCGAGGTATCGAGCAGATAAACATTGAAAAAGCATCATAGCAAGAAGTGGAAGAAGTGTATTGGGCTGCTTGGAGGCCATAAAATGTGATAACAAGTAATTTTTAATCAGTTAACGAGCGAGTTTCGAGTTTTACATATTTCGTATTTACTGTGCACATGCTTTAAAAACGTTTTTACTGTTCAAAGTACAGTAGCACCTATTTTTAACTATAGATGAGTTAGATGAATTTCCTAGAATGTGTAACAAAGATAACTTTAAACATCCAGCCTACCTTCCCCGTACCTACTTTATGGATGTCCCCATAGCATTATATAACAGATAAACTAAGTTTGCTATAGCATGGTCTTGTCATAATCTTTGCTACCTCCTATTTGGTGACATGATCATTATTATGAGGTAGCACTTTATTTTTACAAAGTTGTCTGAATGTTATTAAGTATGTATTATGTACAGTTTGATTGTATTAAAGGAATAATTATTTTCGTATCCCTTAATGAATGTACTTTATAGTGTAAAAATAATTATCGTAACTTTTCCGTATTTTTTTATGATACTTATAATTTCTTGCATGAGTTTTACGAATGATTTTTAAATTAAACTACTAGTAGAAGATTTATAACATTCATGTACACGTGTACTACTGATACGAAAACATGTTAATTTTCTAAAAATAGTCTATTGTAATAATTTAAGAAAAATTTTTGCTTTTGTTGTCATGTAAAATACCACCGAAAAAAAGGTTCATTGCTGGACGGATTTTAATAATTCTTTCACTCGACGAAAGCACATTAACCGTTGACATGGCAAAAAATATTCAATTTCTGATTATTAATTTTCACGATAAGGCTTTTTTTCGGAAAGGCTGAGTGATTATTTTCGTAAGACTCGTGACATTTGTAATTTTTTGTATGGTGCTTGAGCGAATGCATTTGTGTGCAATGTAAGCTAACACTGGAGTGCATTTTATGCTAAAATGCATACAGGAGTTCGAATATCAGTTTCAAGTGTCCCTTTTATTCTTGGTCGTAAGCAGTGCAATCAAGTGGGCTTATTTCGTGAGAGGGAAATTCCCATGAAATTTATGTAATTCGCTTACAACGATATGGATATGCAATAATTGCGACCAGCAACCCTTTATTAGCCCCTTCGAATGGCATGCTTCTCTGTCTCCAATTTGGGAAAAAAATGCATGTGTCATTGCTGAAAATACTGAAGTTTAAAAGCGCTTTTGTAGTTTTTAAAATGGTGATTGTTCTCAGTGTCGGACATAAGCTGTTGACATATATGACTACCTCATGGACTGCGGTGACAAAGCCTTTTTTTATGAATTTTTAAATTGCAAAATGTGTGACCTAAATAGGCAGAGGCAATCGCTCGTAAAGGTGTTGGATTGTCCGCTCGTTAGCACGGCCAAGCTTCGCTGCCCTTTGCATGATCCTCCTGATTTCGGATCCATGATTTCAAAAAGCACACAACGCAGTCGCCCAAAGAGTTGTTCCCCTTCGTCTCCATTTCCCAACAACCCTTTGCAGTAAATGCGCCAACTCATCTCCGCCACAAAAGCTGCATCTTTTTTGACAGTCTGACTGTTGTGTATTATGGCAAGAGGGCTGAAGTTGATCCTCTTACACCCGAATTCAGCGAAACACAATGCGCCACGTTGTAAAACCATCATTAATTTTTCAGGGCATTTTAATTTTTTAAAGAAATCTGCGGTGGTCTGACTAGGGCATGATAAAAAGTTCCGTGAGTCAGTCATGAGGTCCTGAAGATTAACATTTGCTTGTCAATCGGAGTGCAAGCGGCGAGGTTCTTAGTTTACTTTCATAATCATTACTTTGCGAATATAAACTCTTTCTCGACATTTCAGAGACGTATTATAGTATTTGCACGCCCAAAGAGACTAATGCGTTTCCATAAAATCGTGACGAAACAGGCGTAGGTACAGTGTATAATATCATTGACTAGCTTATATGGCTTTAAAGAGTTTATGACATGCATATCTGCGACATTGAATACTTCCGTAAATTTAATAAGTTCATATTTTGCCGACAATAATGCATGTATTGTTACCAAGAGCCGCAATATTTTCGGTGCGTAAATGGTGTCTTTCTTTCGTCGTATTTTTCGCGTTCATTAGGCGCATACTTTTAAGATACCCCTATTAAAAATAGATGTAAATCTATGTACACCATTACGCGTTAGAAATTCGTTTTTCATCACTATTCACCCCCTGTATTCCCCCGTTTCTTTTCTTATGCCTAATCAGAAGAGCTGTCACTTAATTCTCTGCTCTTTTCTGACTATAAACCCACTTCATCATGCAAAATGTCGTCCCTTGTAATAACGATTGAAAGCCCTCAAAAAGCCATCCTGCCATGAAATGAGTGAATATTAATCATTAGATAGCACTGCGCACTGGTAGGGGGAGAAAAGTTGGAAAAAAATGCGGGAATATAGTTTCGAATATGATCGCTAGAGGATAGGCGCTGTTCGCTTTTCATGATGCACACGTCGCGTCGTCGCCTTGACACCTTGTTGCTTTTATTATTGAAAACCCAAACATAACCTATATCAAATTGATAGAAGATAAATCTAAAATCAGTTCTATATGCACTGTATCTTGTAGGCGTCTACTGGGTAAGGCGTAAGCTACATGCGGCAGTATAGGCTACATTGCACGTTTTTCAAAGTGTAAGGTTTAAAATGGATGAATATGTTTGCAAAGTTTATTTTTGCAATAAGAGTATTTTTCTTACGCTGACTGCAGTAAATTTATTGTTTTATTTACATGTACACGAATTCCAAATTTTTATATTTATTTATTTTTAAATCATTGGATTTTTTAAAATTTCTTACACACTTCCAAGTTAAATAAAATGTAACACTTTAGGTAAATAACGTAGTGGTTGTATTCTGAGAGATCTGACAAGAAGAATTCAACCTCACTGCAATGATCTTTCGCATTTTAAAAAACACTATTACTTTCTCGATGAAATGGCAAAAAGCAACACATTTACAGCTTGGGACTTATTATTTATCTCTAGATACAATCGAGTTTTTTTCTTAACCCAGGTGAAGCAACCTCGGATAAGCACTCGGAAATATTGAACAGCATCATAACAAGAAGGGGAAGAGCGTTAAGATGTATTGAGCTGCTGGAAGGCCATAAAATCTTATTAAAATTGATTAAAAGCGAGTTGTTATCAAGCTATTTTCGATTTTCACATCTTTCGCATGATTTTACTGTACAGGATATCCGAGATAGTCATGGTCCAGAATACCTCGAACAACCGAGCTTCCTCATTCTCATCTTTATTCAGCTTGCCTAGCCAATCCTATCAGTAAGGTTACTATCACTATAAGGAAGAAATACACACCAGGACAACTAGATAAAAATGTAAGGGATTGTTCACTAGGCCAAATGAACCTCTCCTATGGATCACCTATTGTTAAGCATTAAACTACAAAACTATTGAAACATACATGTATTTCTCCCAAACGTTCCGTTATGAACACTGATTCCAAACCATTGCACACTGCTTTTTTCTAATCAGAGTCATCTTAACTCTAACCCCACCACCAGGTTCAGCGAGAAACTCCCGTAATGGCCAACGTTTCGGTGTCCTGCAAAGGGTTGTTTCAATTCCCTCCATTAGCTATAATCTAGCAATTCATAATAACTCCTTTTCACTTTCACATAACTCGTAATCTCATTCATGTTTGACATTTCTTATTTTTGTAAATATTACAACATATCAACTCAATAGTAATTTCCGCCAGAAGGGATATTACCCCAAGCTCTGTTTCGTGTTCGTCCACACAAAGACGTGCCACACTGGTCCTGTTTTTTAGATTTCATGGCCTGTTTAATTGTTTACATAATACCGAGCTCAAATGACGTTATTTTCACTGTTTTTTACTCGTATTAAAGATCTGTAAGGGTCAAAAGTCGCTTGCGACAAAATTGATATTTGCCGTAATATTGTAGAAAAAGAACGACAATAATTAGGGACATTATGATTTCATGTTTTCCCAACTAGCTTACTAACTTCATCGTGTAGGACTCTATAGATGAAGTCATAGATGAGTGTTCAGTGTTCACAATGGACTATACATGTATAGGAAGGGGAGGGAGTAAGGGTGAAAAAGTCGAGTTTTTTTATGGATCATCTCTGCCTAAAGAAAAAAGTTCTTCATAAAGCTGTTTCTTCTGGCTCTGTTTCTATCACTTATCCTACATATAAAATGTTTTTAACCGGAGCATTCTTTATTTAGGGGAAGACGCGGTCATGCCAACCAGATGACACTGCGAATCACGACATTGGCCCGGCATGACCAAGACGATGGAGGTCTTCCGGGCGCCCTAAGCACACCTAGCGTGCATGTTTTCTAACACAGTGACGTCAGGCCATGAACGACCTATCAGGAAGCGTCTTGTGGGGTAAGTTACGCCTCCTCTGTTCTTTCTAGCGCCGCAGGCTTAGCATATGTATACCATTTCCACGCATTATTCTCCATTGATTTCTTCAAGTCAAGAGCATGTATTTTTAATGAGCAAACGACTTAACTTTCTCGTCGTGTTGCCAGGGCGCCTTTCACTAAGCCTCGTTTGCCGAGGTAATGGCACTGCATGCCCGTTAAATCTAATCAGCCTTTTAGGTCCGCATCGGCTTCGCCATAAAATATTTAACGGGCGAGCTTGCTTCGCAATGCGGAGAACAGATTGTGAAACGGCACATTTAGGAGATTTTTAGTCCTATTGACAAATTTTCAAAAGAGCGCTATTAGACTCGGTTCCAGCTCGGTGAAGCCGGGTTTTATACGCTAACCCCCATGTGGATTTTTATTGCCGGATTTATTCAATTCTTGCATTTTTAAATGCCCCTTTTTCGTACTTTGTGTCGGGTTTTCGTTCAAACGAGAAAGGGTTCATGCCTAAGTGGCGGGGTTTTAAACGGGAGGGAAGTTAGGCATTTCGGTGAGCCTGATGGGTGGAAGCTTTCCTCATCGTATGCATCGGGAATTTCAACTTGAAAAGGCAATAAGAACTACTAATGTAGAGTATACGTGTAATTTGATAAAAATTTGAAATTTTGTTTTAAATGCAAGCAACATATATGAAACTTAAAATATAACAAAGTAAAAAATTTGACGGAATAAAATGCATTATCGAAAGCTACTACCTTATGCATTTGAGCTAATGGCTTACATGGCACATTGCCCAAAGATCCCACGCTGATCCTGACGAAACTTTTATCATTGCAAGAACATTAAAAACGATAAACTACAACACCCATATTAACCTGCATTCGCTAACGTTAACTAATGTTATCATTGTTTACAAGCATTTTTAATGTTAGCATTTAAGTACCGTTTTTATGCATGCTTGCCCGCACAGTACTCGTGCTTTGGTACTGGGCTAAATACCCTCATTTGGTTGTTGCTCATGAATTTGTATGTTCTTGCAATGATGCTAATTTCGCGAGGATCAATCAGCGTGTGATCTGTGGATAGTGCTTCTCGTTATTTAAACTAAAATTTTTATTTGTTTTGTATCGGACCAAAGTTGATATTCGCATAGTCTGTGCGTGCAAAATTTTAACAGTGACAGGATGCAAGTGTGTGTAATGTATACAGGTTTTTCATATTTTCCTCGGAAATCTGAGTTGAGTGATGTCTTCAATGACTTTTTTTATTATACATGTATAACCCACACAATCTCTCGTAAACAATAATTCTTTGGGGTCCACCAATAATTTGAATTTCCCTCGTATAGGGCCTATGAAAAGACTCCAACATCTTAAAATCTAAATTGTGGAACAGAATATTTCAAACCGTGCAAGATAGAGAATATGGTTTTTATTCCACTGCCTTATTCACGAAATCGAATTATTTTCTTCATTCGCATTTGTCGAAGCTAAAATATTTATAATTGTAAGACTTTATTTTGTTGTTGGCAAAATACGATACATGTATGATGTCTGATGCATTACTCGGGGTACACTTGGGTGATAAAATGTGTCCATATCATCGCTATTTTTAGGGCTAGACGCCATTCGCTTTCGCCCAGATTTGCGGCATTTTACCGAGTTATTAACATAATGGCGTACCGCCTTCCGGTCTTTCATAAATATGCAATTTCCGCGAGTTGCGTCTGTTTGCCGCGCTGCTGCTGCCGTTTCTTTCGTTTTCACTGAAATCGGGGGATTGGGAGACTGGGAGGGATCTTTTGATAAGTCCATTGCGCTGCCAACTTTTAACATAAACCGTGCGTAAAGCCCCCCCAGATGCCTCGGCGTAATGGCCAATTTGGATTGCGTTACCCGAGCAGAATGGGATGTATTATTTAAAATTTAAATAGCGCTAGCCAAGCGTCACTTGACAACGATTACGTTTAATGGAAGGCTAACCGAAAGCCTTTATTCAAATGAGTCATGTGATGCGGTATTAGGAAGCTAATAAGGCGTACGTTGCTTTCGTGAATTGCCTTAAAACGACCTAAGTCTGTGCATGGTGCGATTGGCACCTTAAGCTTAGCAGCTGCCATAGCAACGGAGAAACCAGCACCAGTTCAAAGTTTACGTTTAGATTTACTTATTAGGGCACTCAATGACAATTCATGATGTGGTTTTTAAGGACAATGGAAACCGGGTTGCAGGGAAGGTGCAAATCTTGGTTGATTTTATCATACTGGCTTCCTTTTGTCAGGAATGTCAAGATGAGATGGAAATGGAATGGTTTCACTAAATGTCTGAAATCCGATGAGACCTAAACGGTGTTAGTGGGGCACGTATGACCATTCCACGGAGTTCTATATTTTGGCTCATGCCTTTTCATAAATAAGCAGAATACTCAAACAAGTTAGTTTAACAAGAGTGGCATGGTTTTTATGAATATTTAACTCATATCTTTAATGTGTTCTTGGCATGAATCTGATGTTATGAGTGTGTTTTTAAGATGGTAATTTACATGTTTTAATTACATTTCTTCGGTAAGGGCTAAGTGGAAGATTAAGTTATAGTTATATTCGAGTATGTCTGGGATGTAATAACGAATATTTGTTCTAAACTGTAAAAACTGTGCAAGTCGTTTGCACGTAATGCTAAAGTAATCATCTCAAGGAAACATTCGTATAATACATGTAGCAATGGGATTATTTCAATTGTAGGTTATCCGTATTTTATAATTGTTCTTTACTTAATGGATTAATTCTATTCAGACTTCCATTATTATTATTATATAGTTTTTTTAATCCTTTCTTATTATCTAAAGTTATTTTACTAGATTCTGAGTGCATCTTATTGACGATCGTTTTTAGCACATTAGTGAGTACAGACTACGTTTCTGAACAGAAACTCGTGATCCTTTTGCCGTTTTGAAGTGCGCTCTTCAGTGTGCAAAGTTGCGCCTCAACGCCAGAGTTTCCTCGCTAAAAATCTTGTTTTTCGAACAATTTAAACGTCATGTCACTTTTCAAGGCATTTTTTAAAAGGTTCATCGTTTTTGCCACCCACTCCCTCATTGTGATCTTTACAATACGAGGGTAGGGGCGCGTCCTTCAGCGCCACACACGTAGTTTTTCAACTGAAGATGAATAAACAAAAACAACGCCAAAAATGGCGGATAACGCACAATACTTTCTTACTAAACAAAATACTCGAGTTTACGAAAAATAACAATCCCATTGCTCATCCGAGTCGGAAAATGCGTAAAGGGGGTAGCTCCGGTAGGGGGCGAGGGGATCGGGGCGACGAAATCTCGCACGACTTCGCGAGAAGACAATCTAATTTCTGTAGACGAGATTGGAGGCATTTAGCTCTGATGCACGACGAAACCTGCACCGTTTTTCTTTTTTAAGGGGAAAAACGCTTCATGCCAGTCTAATGGCTGGTTGCACCAAGCTCTGTTAAACATAATTCTCCTACTTCTCAAATATTACGTGAGGTTGTCTAGTCTTAAAAACTCGTTAACACATAAGGATAACGCTCGTCATGTTACATTTCATCTGTGTCTACAATATATATGTAACTGCTTGGTTGTTATTTGTAAATGTAATGAAGAAATTCTTGTTCTTGCACCGAAGTTGGCCAAAATAGTTATTGCACTCTCATTGCATTTACATAAATTTGAGGGTTGTTTGGGGATTTTTGTCTTGTAAATAGTTTCAATGAAAGCTCAATGTCATATTTAAGAGTTTTGTTGCTTGATAAGGTCTGAGAAATAGCATTTAAGATGTAAAGTGTACAGAACACATACATTACAACTGGCTGTGGCCTGTAGGGCTTATATGTAGGGGGAGGTTTTAACAATTTGGTTTCAGCTAGGCATATGTCATGACTAACAGCCTTTATAAAGAAATGAATTATTTAGGCCAGCTTTTCGGTGCCAATAATCCACTGGGTTCAGGAAGACCGAACGTCTGCATGCAAGCTGCCAATTACTAACTGACAATTGTTAGATCAGACAAACCCATCACTGCACACTATCTTGCTTTTCGCTCGTTTATAAGTTGTTCTCCGAAAATGTTTCATTTTACTGCCTGCTCTGCTCAGAATAGTCTGATCATCTGACCATCCTCACCTATCGTTGCTTCTAACATGTCAGCTTGTTAGAAAACTTACCCATGTGCAATGCCAAACGTCAGATGAGTAGCGGTGGGGCATTAAGAATCTATAGCATCAACTGGCAAATGTCATAGCCTGTCATTTAGGTTGCGATCTGCCTTACATTTTAGAAAATGAGCTCATATACTTAGCACGTCCAAATTCGACGTGTATTTCACAGTATTTGCCATGCATGTTCAACGTTTGAGTCGTGAATTTTCAATTCTGTAAACGGTATAACATTCGTGTTTAATGCAATATGCAGAAAACGAAATAAAACAAGTTGAAAGGTGTTCCTATATCTTTTGATTTTATCGGGGATCGTCTACTGTAGCCTATATCAAGCAAGGGAACAATCACTTGCTCGACCGATGCATCTTAAGTGGTTTTGGGAATCGTTCAGCGTCTCACCGCCGAAACTGCTCGCAGCGCCTCCCGCTCGCAAGTGCAACGAACGCTCAGCTAATGGGAAACCAAACTTTTTCGGCGCAAAAATGTAAACAAACCCTGTTTTCACGGTTGGCCCTGGTTGACCTCCGCGAACGACCGAACCGCGATGTTAGCATGCCTGGGAATGTTATCGCGTCCGCCAACCGCGTCGTTCGTGTTTGTGTCAATATTTGTTCGGTTATTGAATACGAAGGCTTGGCACAATGCGCATAATGGAGGCCCATAGGGTAAGCGTGACCGGGAACACGGCTGCCATTGTGGCACTGTCACTTAAAAACACAAGCGAGGTTGTGTTCCTCGTTTAGCGCTCACTCAAAACGCGAATCGTTGCAGGGCGAACAAAGCAGGGCCACAAAAGCCACTAGATCTCCTGCTGCCCAGGAGTGATCGACTCACAATGGCAGTTGGCAAACAATAACGGCCAGAACAAAGGGCCTCGATGGCTGCTCTGGCATCCCCAGAAAGCGATTGCGGTCAATTGAAGCGCGACGCTATACTGGCTCCACTCACCTCCGGTTCTGGTACCACGTCTTCACCTGGGTGTCCGTCAGGTTCAGGCTGGCGGCCAGCTCCATCCGGTCCTGGACGCTCAGGTACTTCTGACGCTCGAAGCTCTTCTCCAACGTCTGCAGCTGGTGGTCGGTGAACGCTGTGCGGGCTTTGCGAGGCTTCTTCGATTTCATACAAGGACTGTCCCCGCTAGACGTGATCTCGTCCGGGAAATCTGCAATGACAAGAAAAAAGAACAGGAATGTCAGTCAGTGCCGGATCCATGAACGGGTTTTTTATACACATTTAAGTGCTTCAGTGGTAGGGATACTGACTGGAGTACTGAGCTGCGCAGTGAATGCGTTCTACAACGTTACCGTCTTTATTTTTCCCAACAGCCTATGACACAGTAAAAAAGCGCTACTGCCAGAGAAACACATACACTGTCATTGGGTGTATAGGATTTTGCATTACATTTAATGAAAGAAAAGCACAAAATTCTGACTTGGGGGCTAATAGCCTTCATTGTTTACTATTTATAATGTGCCCCTTAAAAACGCATTCAATTCAGTAGCCTATCCTGCCATCAGCAAATATATTGTGAAGGGAGGGAGGAGGGGTAGGCACAACCATTATTGTCAAACTGAAAACACACACAAAAAAAGCATGCAAAAAATACAATAAGACCAATATCCGAATGGGATCAGTTCTATAAGTGGCTTGGAATGTAAGCTTCTACCACCTCGGTGGTTTCGTATAAAGATTCCAAATTGGAACGTCAAGTTAGTCACTGTCTCAAGTCATTCTCCTTAGCTTCAATTGTTGGTTCCAGAAATGAGCATGGGTGAGTTACGTTGTCACACTTGTCGGTAAATACGAACCACCCTTCGATCGAGTAAATTACAATGTATTACCGTTTTAATAGCAGTGTATCAGTGTACGAATACCCACCGAGGTAGAAACGGGGATAAATGGGACAGGAAATGCTTTGAATTATTTTCGTATTCATTTATTTTTTGGGAAAGAAATTACTCGATAAAGTAATTCAATTTTTCTTATTATTTTAATGAATAGCTTTAAACTAGCCTACAAATTACCGTACGCTAAATGTTGTAAATGTACTTAGTAAAACATGCAGGGGCATCTTTACTTTCATTTATCGTTGCAAATGTTCGCCTCAAAAAGCACATTATAGAAGGGGTTTTGTTGTTTAGTTTTTCATCGACTGTTGCTCTGCTGAAAGTCTTTTAAATCTACTAAACTGCTGTCAGTGCTTGGGCATCCCTTAACAACAAGTTTAACACAAGTGGGGATTTGTTAGCCGCCATCTTTTGCCAGTAAACTGTCAATGTTTTTATGGAAGAGTTCCTAAGTGTCATGCCGAA
>JAQIXS010005101.1:0-13428 GCA_034700785.1 Rossiulus vilnensis
AATCGTTGATATTAAGTTCATCCGGAAAGTGAAGTGAATAACTGTAAGTTAACGTTCCTAATATTTTCGATTGTTCCGACTCAAATTTCGGAACTAATTCGGAACTAAAATTTGCACGCCACCAAGAGTACCACTGAATAGGGACTTTCATGCTGCAGATATAGAGTGGGAAATGTTCAGTGGTAACACTGCCGTGACGTCATCGTACCACGTTTCCCAAACGAAACGTGTTCCATTTATCCTGTGTGAGTTCAGACTACCAAATTCTACCGCGTTTCGGTTGCGGAACGCGTTCCGAAAGTTCGGTCTGAACGAGGTATTAGTAGCACGCATAACTTTTGAGTCATCTTTTGATCTTTCATCATTTTGTATGAATGAAACAGACCTCAGTCAACATTATTATGACACTTTTTCCACAGCTGTTTACAATCTCCCACTTTCTCATTCCAACACCACACTCCAGCCTGTTTTATTATCTTTCGCAATTATTGCTGATTTAGTCTTTGAATTATGGAGGACATGATTGGGCGCATTCCGCATCTGTGTGGTACAATGCGACCAAATGTGAAACGGGAGAGTGTCATTTTTTGTCTTAAGAGCGTATGTTCAGTATTGTAGATAATTAATATCACTGGCCTGCCAGCTCACTCATTACTCGTTGTTAATTGCATTACCAAGATCAATGACTACATGAAGAGATGTTTACGATAATTCTTAGTAATTCTACGATAATTCTTGAATTCAATCAAACATTGTTACACACAATTTTTTTGTTTTTATTTGTGGTAATTCCAGAGATACATGCAGGTTTATTTGAACCAATGTTCAGATTATTTCCAGGATTGGGACTTACAATCCTGAGTCAGGTTGATTAGTTTCTTGAAGTTAACTTCAATCGGACCAAATACTGCAAACATTTTCTAATGTGTAATAGATAATAGTAGTTATTACAACCATTCAATACATATAAAAGTGCAACACTAGTATGAACAATCATGTGGAAACAAATACATGTACACTGCATATTGGCTAGCGATTGCTTAATTCGGAAACACTTTTATTGAGACATTTTACAAAGGAAAGCCAGCAAAAGTCAGGAAAAGCAGCAAATGCATTTTTAATTTATGTGTGGGTAGGAGTCATCAACGTTATTTGCTTAAGGTGTGCACAATGTTATGCATGTATGTAATTAAAATCACTAGAAATATTAAGACATCACTATTGCATAACTTAATCAAATGCTCCATGAATAGAGCCTTAAGTTAAACGCTTTCAGCAAGCACCCAAGATTTGTTTTTTTCCTGAATGGAAAAAAGGACAGAGATGGTTGAATACAACACTTACACACAGCCCGAATAACATTTCCATAAAATCACTAAGTACAATATCAAATACATTTTATTTTCCAAAATGTCACAACCACTACCACTACCAACCAACTATTATTCAGTGAAATAGCTGTTTTTTCGTTCGCTATCGGTTTCAGTTATAAATATCTTTACTGTACATTCGCCAGTCCTCAAACATACTTTGTTCCACTTCATACGCATAACGTGATTATTGACTAAGGTATTTAAGGAGCATGGTATGAATTTAACATGGCGAATATAATCGAGATTTCATTGAATGACTTCGGGGGCTACTATCTATCGAAAGTACTTTTTTTTCATAAGGATACGCCGCTACATGCTAGTGTAAAGCAGGCTTAGTTTTATCATTGCAAACTTCATGTAGGAGTTCTCACAGATCTTGTTGCTTTTCTGCCTTTTCCAAAATGCATTACGCGCGTTTATATTTCACGCTCAGGATATCCGAAGGATACGGACCATTGAAATTCCTATTTCTTGTGTTTTTTTAGCTGTCTTTTTTAGCACTCATCGCAATCTGTTATTACGAAGGAAAACATTTTGGGAAAAGAAAAAAAACTGAATATCGATTTGTCCATTTTTTATTTCGAAAAAAGCGCCATATATCGCGATCTCCCTGATTTCAAATATTTAAATTTCATTTTAAATTTTCAGGGGGGTTCATCCTTCAAGCCATAAGGCATTCACAGTGGGAGGAGCTAAACATTTCGGTCGATCGACCATTTTCGATGGTACTTACAGCTAATAAGCATAAATTAGCAATAAACAAACAGTCCAGTAAACATACCTAAGTTCCCTTAGTGCTCAGTTTGGGGTTACGGAACGTCGTTGGGGTTTTGGAAGCTTACCACATCAATAAATTAAATGTGTTCATCATTATTAGTTTTTCAGCATTTTCCTCCGTATACGTGCACCGTAATCCACTATCTAGTGGACTTGAGGTTCGATAGTTGTATATACATGTATTTATTTTATTTTAATGTATTTTTAAATATCATAGGGCCCTGTGTAAAATTCAAGCTTATATTAAAAACTGACCACTCTTGATGGGTTTATTCAACTATTGGTTTACATCTACATGTGTAGTAAATGGGACAAAATCACGAAGTTTATCTTCTAAATTTGCAATTGTCGAGAACCTGAATTATTATATGTAGCCTATGTTCCTTATCTGAAGTTGAGCTTAGAGCAGAACATTGAAGGTATTGCCATTCTGAGATTGAAACGGCCCTGGTAAGTGGGTCGAGTGACCTGAGAACTTGGCCTTGCCAGTATGAATATTTCACGGAATTTCATCATTCACCCTCGCACCGTCAACGAATGTACATGTAGGTGTACTGTATTTGGGACTTGAGAAGGAAAGCAGAAGGTGGACAATTTCTAGTCAATTTCAACAATAGGTCGCGTTTATTTTTGGTAACTTGTGACTTAGGGCCATCAAGGGACACCTGTTTGGCCGGTACCCTTAAATTGAGCAGATCAGAGACTCACACCCCCACTGCCCTATGCTGTCAATGATACGTGAATTGTGAACAGGATAAGAATGTCTAGGTGGGGACGTTGTTTGTATTGGTATTGCATGCCCCACTGGTAGCAACTACAGTGTACTAGTATGTGAGCAACATTTTTTGGAAGGTCATAAATTCATAATGGTACCTCTCTTTTTTTTTCTTTGTTGTTGTAAAAAGACGATTTAACGTTGGAAAGGTGCAGGAAGTTTTTAAATAAGCAAGAATAATACAGATAATTACGATATATACGGTATATGCTATACTAATTATAACAAAAATATGGACATAGGCCACTCCACAGGAAATAGTGAAGTGAATTTAAAATTTAATGACGTTTGGGGTACGGTGTTTTAAATTATGTTAAACTACAATGTACGGTATGTTATTCATTTTAAGAACAATGTTCTCATTTGTAGTTCTTTTTCAACAATATCAGTAAAATAGCATAATACCCTTCTTTTGTAAACATAGATCCATGTTTGTCTCCCATCGGATTTCATGCTGGCAATGCCGGAAGGTATTAATTCAGAAAATAATTTGATATTCCTCTAACTGCCCAATTATTAAACAAGTTATAAAAACTTCAATTTCAATGACAACAATTACATATAGCATCTACGACTTTCATACGGCACCTCCTGAAAGCCTAGAATAATAATTTTGACAGCTGAGGTGATTTCGGTTACTATAAACCTTGGCAAACTACCTGGTAGCGAAGCAGCGCCAACAATGCACCCCTCACGTCAGACTTTAAATCAATAACCACAAGATCTTGGAATATATTGACAGCACAAATTATGAATAATTTGTCCTAATTTGCAACTTATAACATAGTTCGTCGTATCGTCATACGCCTCTGCTTATGTCTGGAAGCTTTTGTTTCTTTCAGAATCAGCACAGGGCGGAGAAGCCGACGCAATTAAAAGCAACCTTAATTATCCTATGGTTTGAAAATTTGTCAATAGCTGCAGACGTTAAGGAAAGCATCCGCAATTAAGAACGTGGTAGATTAATCAAGATACTATTCAATTTGCCAACTGTCTAATTAAGTGTAAATCAGCAGATCAGCTCTATGCAGTGCATGTAAACTTTAAGCCTCTACGTGATTCCCTGGTTCAATTAAGCATCTGCTTTTCACACCTGATAAAAATTGAAGTTTAGAGTCGACATGTCTACTTTTGGTCGTGCAACTCTTAATTATTACTAAAGAACATATAACACAAACCCCACGTTCGAGACAAATTGTCCGATATCCTTGCATGTGCAAGACAAACTTCTGTCGGCAAACTACAGATACGATATGGTCATCATGTAAATACTATTTCATCAGAAACATGACAGCATTGAATTTAAATTCATTCAGAATTTTACTGGCTGGAACTTAAACACTTCTAATTTGACGTTTTACAGACTTGTGAAGTTCATTAACTTCGTACTTACTTTGACGAGATGATTCATCAAAGAAGTTCGTGTTGGTCAAAAATTCCATACTGGGAACGTTGATAAGTTTTAAGTAAGCGCATAATAAGCAAAATAAACGGTGTAATTAAAAAACAACCACTCCACAAGCACTTATAAAAAAATTGAGAATTATATTAACGTTTAGCGAAATAATAAGATGTAATAATGAACGCTTAAGTTTGTGTATGCTTTTTAACGTTTCTATCTTTAAAGATAGAAGCATGTTAACATTTGAATTGGTAAATATGCCAATTGGAAAACATTCCAAAACTGACAAAAATATGTTCGCGGAATAAAAAAAACAAGATAAAGACGCCGAAGAATTTATTGCGCTATATGTTTTTGAAACTTTCATTTCCGGTGAGCATGCATGAATTTGTTTATGGAACCTATAAAGATCCTAAACCGAACGCAGTTCAAAAACCTGAAAACGTCTTTGCAATCACAATGATGGCATATATGTATATCGCCTGTATCCATTGAAGTTAAAAGTATTTTTTTCACTTTCTTTAATAAACGGACAAATTAAACGAGAATTAAACTAGCAAGCAAGGCGTAGTAATAATTTATTTCGCAGAAAATTTGCTTCAGATATTGTCTACCAGTATTATTATATTATTTATTATAACAAGAGTTTAATTTCGACATTTGATTATTACAGGCACTGGGTTAGGATCGCTTTATCGACATCACGCACAATTTCAGCAAAACAATTTAAGGATGGCAATTGGCCTTGGAATAAATAGATACATCGTGTTTGGGACGAAATACATGTAGAGCAGGAGATCAGGCGAATTACAGGGACACATTCAATGAATTTTTATTGTGTATTATAAATCCAAAGAGCATTGGGATAATGCTACCGTTTTTCAAACCGTATTTTACAACGGAAATATACTTGGAAATTAAGTGTACCTACTGAGCATGTCATCGCTAACATAAACAAAGACGCCCCAATATCGAAAACGATATTACCATCCAACTGTACTGTATAAACTCGTTTCGGTGCCTCCACTGGCGAACCGGTACCGGGCGGACATCATCCAGTATCATCGCCGAAAGTAGAAGAACAGAGAAGGAAAATCACTAATCCATTTCAGTTATGCGAAGCGATGCATCTTGAGGATGGACCTAACATTTTTAGGTTTGCATATATACATAAAAAGCGGATTTTGCAACGGATTTGATTGTGTTTCAGGAGAACGTTATTGTCCCCTTGAGTCATCTAAAAATGGTCTTCAAGAGGGATTGGTACAGGCATGAAAAAATGACATGGAAGGGAAGGTAAGTGCATAATACGCGTATTTTACGAACCTGTAACTATTGCACATATCCTGTATAGGCTTGTCGTGTATATTGTCAGTTTATCGATTGTTGGTAAGAAAGCATACAAGGCTATGCTTTGCTGATGCATGGCTTCAAGTTGTATAAATTTTACGTATAATTTATTTTGCACAAATAAGACCCAACCCCAGAGTTACGCTGTATAATGTACATGTATTTAGGTATACTGACGTATGCATTATTAAAGCACTTGTCTTCATTATTCAAGGAATTGCGTGTCCTTTAAAACTATCCTGCAGCTGGGTGTTATAATTGCGAACGCGTAGAAGAATAATCTCCATTAATCCGCCTGCACAGATACGCTTTAAAGAATAATTAGAAAAGGTTCTATCGTAGCGCATATGGTATGTCGGTTCATGTTCTAATCACCAGGATGTTAAGTGGCGTCATGGTGACTATCAATCAACACTTACAAATGACAGATTTTTTGCTTTGGTAATTCTACGAAACTCGTAAACAAATACACTTATTAATAAAAATGCATTTAACGGTTTCATCAGATGGGCAGAATAATGAAGATACCCATTCGCATTTTTCCAGAGTAACGACGCGTTTAATCCTACATTTTATTAAATAGATCATTTCGTTTCTTCATTAAAAACCTAATAAACTATGCATTGAAATTAAGAGGGGCCACTCATATTTGACGTAATGGAAATTTTTAAACGGTAGACCTGTTAGAGCCTGTATTTTGCCACCACAACAATGTATGATAGCCACAAATACGCTGTACATGACAGCTCATCACGGGAAAAAAATGCATAATTATGGTTCGCCTATTACGAAAGGCCATGTTCAGTTGCAATTATTAATGGTAATTTAATTAGAAGAAGAAATAGGGATTGCTGTTGATGTAATTCTTAATTGCATATCCGTATTTCGAAAACGTTAGTCCAACGTTTCCCTGGTTTTTAAAGCAGGTAAACGGCTTGGGATGATCGTTGCCAACTTGTCATTAATTTGTACAATTACAGTTCATGGAAAATAGACTTACAATTAAGCATCTTTGAGATTTGCAAATATTTTCACCTAGTAGCGCCCCAATAAAGCGCCCAAGCCTTACTTTACATTTTTCGATTAAATTTAGTACAGAAATTAAGTTATGCTGCTAAAAGGACTGCAAGTAGGTATTGAATAGGTTATTGCTAATTTTTAATGGACCAACTCAAGTATTGTTAGCATACCCGCTCATATTAGCAATGTACGTTTGTGTCGCAGAATTTCCAACGGTTTTGCGCAGGCGCATGCGCACTAACCAACACCTTGATTACGCAATCCATACGCAATGTGCCATGGCAGGCACGGAAGCATTATGAAGGAAAACTAGGAGGATGCCTACGCGAAGGTATGAAGCGGCCTACGTGCCAAACATCATGTACAAACCTATTGATGCCTTATTTTAAGAGTGCATTTGTTGTCGCTACGATCAGATGAAACACGACAACTGCCAGCAATATTTCCCCCTCCATCGTTTAGTGAAGATTACCACGACTCCCTCTCAGCAAATCCCAAAGGTGACACTCCATCGGTGATTCACTGGCAGCAGCAAGTTCGCAGTCAGGAAAACAATGTACAACATAAAAGTAAACAAAAACACGGAGACAAAGGAAAATTCCAACAATGCCAATTTTCCGAGAAGAATATCCACAAGTAATGGAATTATTCGGAAACAATGAAACTAATTGACCATTAAATGTTCCTGCTGATGTTAGAAATAAGTACAAGTAGTAGCTAAACTGTTTCTTTCTTAGGAAAACCCAGTCCACCGAAATTACCTAAATAAATTTAATCACCGAGGTGTTTGCTGCAATAACGTAACTTTCCAGTAATTAAAATCCATTGGTGGCACTAATTGTCAATAAAAATAAAAGCAAGCGCAGGAGAAATATAAAAAGTAGAGGTCATATCCTTTATCTAGGTGAGATTTTAACAATTCCGAAAATCGGAAAATTTTTTAACAACTTATAAAAACAACCATCCTTTATGTGTGGCGTATGCACTAGTAAGGTATATCATAACTTTAGCGAATGTAATTTCCACCAAAATCATAATGGATTTTTGGGTATACACTGTAGCTCAGCACCACAAAGCTTTGATCTTTTCGTGACTATGGTCCCAATTACTTTTAATGGCAAAAATAAATAAGAATTGCAGGCAATGGTAAAGACCTACGGCTATTAACCACACACGCTAATGGTGCCGTATTTTCAATTTTACGTATATAACCCGCTATAAAATGTGGCAAATCTGAACTTCTGAAGCAGGTTATGGAGAAGCTAAGGAAAAAATATTCGTTAGCACTGCAATGCTACTCAATTATAAACAAACCGCAAAAAAAACTTCTTTATAAAAAATTAAGCTTGCATGAGTGGACGTGTGAGTTATATCGAATTTGAAGAAAATTATGAACTACATAAGTAGTTTTACACATGCTCTTATTACATTGTTCATGTATTACAAAGCAACGAATAAAGGAAATGCTTTAAATTATTCTGCACCATGAGTATACAAAGACAATTCGTAGTAAGAATACGCACCTGTATTTTTTCCTTAGTATCCAGAGATAAAACGCACTTTGGTTGAAGGTCAGGGCCTGATAACTGCCGATTTTATCTCAAAAAAAAATTCAATTTCAAATTTGTCAAAACTTTTTCAAACGTTAGACCTTAATGACCAGCTCTTTCGAATATGTATATTCAGTTCCATTTTGGAATGCTGTTAAACATTATCGGAACATCCTTAACTGCATGACCATAACTATCTCAAACTTTACTACATGTAATTAAAATCATGAATCATAAAGCCAAATAAGATACCATGGATACTTCATCTATGTATCAAACGTGAAAACATTTTTATGCGATATTCTCTTCAAATCTGGTGATGACAACCACAAAATACTCATGAAAAATTCATAAAAAATAGTTGTAAAAATGACCTAGTTACCAGGAACTATTTAATCTAAAGAAATTGTAAGCTATCCCAATGAAAGTAGTCTCGTAGAAACTCAAAAAACGAACCAATAAACCTTTCCTAGAATTTAAAGTGTTTTGCAGAATTTTGGTAACTCCTTCACAACTTAACACTTCATTTAACCCATTTCTCGTAAACAATGAAGAAAAAAAACTACTTCCATTTGCACAAAAATCTGCTTCACAAAGGATTTGGAATGCGTTCTTAGTAAGAGGCTATTCTAAAGAATGCAACCTCTGTTCAAGTATCGGACAAAAAAAATCTTATTTTTTTGTCGTAAATAACTGAGAAGTACTGTCAATGTCTAACATACGAGTCCACAATCCTTGGAAATGTACACCTAAAACCGAACTAGGTATATGCCTGTGTGGACGAACAAGGCAAGTTGACGGCAATGTAGTTTATAGTTTTATTCGTTTTCCTGCTGTGACAATGTGCAATTCCTAAAAGACACCATAATAGTGTTGCAGAAGGTTGTTGTGCATGAGACGTTTAGTGCATCATTTTCTTGTAACAAGAAAATTGCAATTACGGGTGTTTTTGTTGTTGTTGTAACAAGGTATGTATTATTAAAAGGCTATATTTTACCACGTTGGAACCAACTGTAACTCAAACTATCTATTGGTCAGTCAAAAGTACTTATTGACGATTCTTTATGGTTACTTCATGCCAAGAGCCCTAATGTTTCAATGTACATGTACTTCGAATATGTGGAACCGTCCTTCTGGTGCATTTCACGTCATAACGCACATTATACTGTAAACCGATAAAAAATAGTCTAATAGTTTGGGACATCCCAACGCAGCAAAATATAGCTTTTGCAGAGGTATTCATACATATATAAACAGGGCAACATTTTCTCATTTAAAATTTGCTCAATGACATCACCCAACTAACTTAATTATTATTATACTTGACCTTATGCCTGCTCAAACTCTGCGAAGAAAACCAGACTATATACGGAGACGTGGAAAGTGATGAATGCTCCCGATTTACTTACATGTTTTAGCTATAAACCGATTACTTTACAATTTTACAAAATACAGGCAATTACAATATTCTATTTAAAATAATTCGTTAATATATAATTAAATAACTTCAAAAATGTTCATTACGGCGCCTATTGACTAGAACAAGCACTTAAGCAATGATAGAATTCATCAACACCATTAGCTTGATTAGCATCGGTGGACAGGAGGCATTGCGTTTACACAAGTTTTTCAAAAGTTTTGCATCATCCACATTCCACACCCACTTATTGGACGTCAAACTCCACAATCCACCATCTTTATCCATATGCAATTTGGGTGCTGATAGAGTTGTTTTCTGCTTAGGACACACCATTAATATTCCCAGTATAGGCGTAGAAGTGCAATCCTGCATGAAACCATAAAACATGATTTGCATGCATCCAAAGCACGGGCCTACTTTTATTAGTCGGAAATGAGAGTGTTTTTGAGAAGCACTTGGTGAACATCTGTTGCCACCATCACCAACTTTAACAGAATTAAGACGCTCGTCACAATAAAGACAAGGTCCCTCCGAGCTCCCCCTGAATCCGTTATTTGTTCACATCTTCAAACTGGCGATGACGTACATCGGAATTCCGCGAAACTTCACTTGTTGACACCCAATTAAAATTAAACTTTGAAAATAAGACACACTTGCGTATCAAGACGATCGACACCAGCGCGTGACACCTGCGCACTTACAAATCACTTACTCAATGATACCCTGCTTGCACGTGTACTTCGTAGGTTTAGTCGAGTACACAATACTACACTATAGCATTTGTAGCTCATGTTCCTCTATTCACGCAATTAATTTGTTTAAAAATGTAGATACTGAATTTGAAATGCATGTATGTTTTTGCAAGTTACTTTTATCTTAGCAAAACTGACCTCGCAACACCCAACACCTCAAATTGCACACGTTAGTGCTAACCTTTACGTAAAACTGCTGTAAAACTGCGTAAAATCATATTGCATGAATGTCGCCACCACAATCGGCGAGGGGCAGCCATTCATGGTTTGTTTTGATGGTTCGTCGCCATTGCATGGTACGTTTGAGTGATTGAAAAGTACTTATGGACGACCCCTAACGCTGCCAAGTTTAGACGTGATCACAAGAGTGCTCCAATGGCAATGACATAGTTACACGCATCGAACTGCAGCTACTATAAAAGACGTCATCATAATTATAAATCTGCAGTGGTCAAAAGCAGAATACGAGCGGAAGCCTTTTAGGTATTGACCATTACGGCGTGTCTGCCTGCATTTCCTGAGGCTTGAAACCTCAGGAAATGAATGAATTCAAAGCATTCACGAAACGAGCGATTTTGAGAAACTAATATATCCCATGAGAACAATGTATCAGAAATGCAGTGTTCTGAAGTTGCATTGTCACGTCGTGATCAAAAGAAAACGGATGCCCTAATGTCTGTTAACGCCAATAATTTTCAGTATAACACCGTAATAAGATAGTGGTATTTTAAAGAATCCACACACAAATTGTCCGATGCAATTCAAGGCGTATAAATTACATGTATACTTGCAAGAACTTGTGAAACTTTTCAGAAATTAATTAAGGTGCATGTATGCTTATGCGTTTTATTTGAATCAGATTGGTAGTAGCTTGTCCGCGTCTTGTAGTCGGGAGACCAGGGTTCGAAGTCCGCGTCGACTGTCCTAATTGTGTTTTTTGTGGTTTTAACATCCGTAATTTCACTTACAGTATGTGTACAATTTGGGTTTAACAAACTGACCACCTACCACATGGCATTAATCTGCTGACTGTGGGGTAACGAATAGAATACTTGCCGTAGGCGATATTGATATATGTGTTAACAGAAAAGAATTGCGAATGTTTTTCCATTTATTACTTCAGAAAAAAATCATTGCTGTTTCATAAATCGCTCTAGCATAATTAGAAACTATTTGAAAAGGTTATTATTGATATTCATGTACGTATTTAATGTCACCAGTGCACGTACAATGCTCATTGCAAATGTATAAATACATTTTCGTTCCCAAAGGCCTGTTTAACACCTTCTCACTCCCTAAGGCCCGTTTTAAATTCCGAAAATTTATAATGCAGATCCATTAGAACCGACCATCAATTACGAATATTGTTCATGCAATTCAAGGTTCAGAAATGGGGGAAAAAAATACGGATGATAATGGGGTAGCACATAAAAAAGAAATTATATTCATTACATCGGCATGTTCAACAGCTCCCTAGACACTGCAAATGATATGCATGCCATTACAGATGCACATTCCCTGAAAACGACAAGATAAAGGCGCCATTGGCAAATTTATTCATCACAGAATAATATAGTGTACATCGGCTTGTAGGTAGAGAAGCATACTGCAATAATATACTGCAAATTGGAGAATTAAGATAAGGTGAGGGGAGCCGAAAGGAAGGCCTTAACCCAGAAAGCAATTCACAATCAAATTAAGGCCAAAATCGAAAAAATTTAAAAAGCAATAACGAGAGAGAAAAAAAGGATCTAGAAAGCATCAACAAGTGGAAGTAACACGAGCTAGAAATTGTCGAAAGGCAAGGTTCTCTTTCAACTCGCTGCCGTACTCTGTAATTAACACTCGAGATGGAAGGTCGACAAGAATCCCTAATTGAAAGCCTGGCTGTCAATTAAGCAAAATAAGGCGAAATTGTAATATCAAAATCGGATCAAGGCAGGCCCATTTCATCCACAATTCCCGTTTAATTAGACGAGCTAATGTCGCACTCAAAATGGTTTTCAGCTTTTTCGGATATGGCGCCTGCCAAGTCGAGCCCACAAAAACAACTAACAGCAATTTTTTTCATCAATTCTAGCCAAATCGTGGTGTCGTTTCCAATTACGCAATAATTTCCACGCGTTTTCGTTTATTAGTTAGTTATTATTTAATTCAGAAAAAAGTGACACAGCGCCCACAATTGCTCCCAATAAATTGCGCATTTGCCATCTATTAAGTTCCCACGTCGTAATTAGGCTATACACTAGCCAAGATTAAGGGCCTTTTTAATTTACTATGTTTTTCATTACGGCCCACCAGCAGGTCCGTCATTGGCTGAAAATGCGGAGATGAGAGTGTTAACGCACGCCATGGGCGTTTCACATTTTGCCCAAATTTTAAACAGCCCTTTCAAGAAATATGGAGAAAAAAAACACGATAAACAATGCGGATCGGTGTATTTGGATGTACACTTCCACACGCGTGTACGTCAAACTGAGCCGGCCAATCAAAATCGCCCCGGTTGTATTTAAATGCCCTTACAGTAGGCTTCCAGTGCCATTCAACTTCAACTGGTTGTGTCAGTGCGCATCTCCACGCTTAGCTTTTTAACATCCTTCAAAACCAAGAACATATCACAAGAAACAGACCAAAGGCACAAAACCGCCAAACGAGAACTTAATTAGCTAACAAGCGGCTTCGAAACAGCACATCATCTTAATAAGCCAGTCGGTTCCCAAAGCAGTTCAGGTAAGTAATTTAAATGAATTATTCGTCGTTTGTTATAATATCCTTTTTGGTGGCTTCAAAATGGTTTAACTTTCTGTTACATAAATTTGACATCAAGTAAGTACCAAAACAGAGTGGCAATGTGAGTGTTATTTTCAATCTGAGAAAGTTATTTTGTTGTACTAAAATGAGATTAAATTAAATATTACAACATTATTTATTGAAAGGTATATACATTATTGTTTTAAGATATTTTATATTCAATAAATACATAATAGTTAATGGGGAGGGCGATTTATG
>JAQIXS010005102.1:0-13425 GCA_034700785.1 Rossiulus vilnensis
GGAATAAATTGCCGACAAAACGCATTTTTCCGATTTTAAATCGGACATTTCGTTGCTGAGAAAAACATTTTTTTTCCCTGATTCAGGATAGTGAGTCGAATCATCTCCAGGCCAACTTATATGTTAGGCATGTCTTCATATGAATAGTCGCCTATCATAAAAAATGTTAATGCACACCATGTCAGTTTTCATTTGCTTATCTCATGAAAACAAGGTAGACTTGCATTATCTGCTGACATAAATTATGATACTCATGTATATTGATGATGTTTTGAAGACTTTCTGAAGATCTTACTACAATGTATCCAATTCAAGGATGTTCTGACATTCGAGTCTTTTGACCTTGATTTATGCTCACAGGCAGTTTTAATTAGGTAAACGTTTTCAAAAATTCAGTTTAAAATTAGCGTTAAAGTTGATTTTGTATGAAGAATGGCTTGAATGAGTAGGCGGAACTTTCCGTGGTAAACAAATTGGTCTCTTTCCCTTATATTTTTTTCCTTACTCCTGACAATTGTGGGGGTAATTCTTATGGTTTGTATTGTATTTTATCCGAAGGCCTAATGGACAAGAGCATCATTCGAGACTTTGCAAAGCTGCGGGTGCTGACACCGTACGATTTTCAAAGAATGGATGAGTTAGTGCAAGACCTGACAAATGCGTTAGAAGAGTCGAGCGCAAACGCAGGGAATAAAGATAGGAAAAAGCGAGGAAAGAAAAGGCGTCCTCTGCAGTTAGGTGGGACACCGCAGTGCTCCATTTCTCCTCCAGATGCATTTCTGCTTCCCAGTGAAGAATCGGCCAGCAGTGTGGATGAAATGAGGGCTTCGTTGAATCCTGTCGGATCAGTACACCAAAGCGATTCTGATGGTGTCAGCAGCAGTGGCAGATTGGCACTCTTAAACTATGTTCAAAGATTGAGTCACTTTCCCGTTGGCCACTTTGCTGAATCTGATTCAGTAAACGAGAACTTCTCTCCAGTTCGACCTCATCGTAGGTTTGTTCAATTTTTCAAGCTGCTCAATAACCTAGAGGCCTGCCTGGTACTTATAACATGTTTTCTGAGTTGACAGAACTGAAGAGTTTTCTCATCTGTTAGATATAACTCATAATTTGTTTAGTCATCTTTATTTTAATCTAGTGTGATTTTGGATATAGAATTGATTCTTTGTGAAAAGTTTTCTTAATCAAATTTATTATCCATATTTTTTTTCTCAGAAAACGTAAGTTCAAGAGGATGGCGGTGGATCCATCGGAAACGAGCATAATGCCTGAAACAGGCGCTATGAGTGGAACAACCCTGATACCTATTCCGACCCGTAAGCCTCACCGAAAAAAGGACAAATCTGGTCTAATTCACAACATAGAAAATATGTACCGCTGTCATGAAGCTCAGCTTGCAGTCTCTCCTGTTTTTCCTGGCAAACGAAAGCATAGTATGCGGGAACGGAGTGTTGAATTGCTAGAAGGTGATAACATTCCATTATTTGGCACGATGAGCAGGCATCAATCTCCCATAGTGTTAGCAAGCACTTCTGGAACAAGCACCCAAGAATCAGTTGGCACTGCCCAGTTTTGTGTACCAAAGCAAGATGGACGACAGGAGTGTCCAGAAGAAAGCATTTACAACTTAATGTAAGAATTTATTCACTTCTTTGCTTCTAGAGATCTTAATTGTATTAGCCTATATTTGACTTAGAAATCACATTTGTATTTTCTTTGTGTTTGCTTAATTGATTTCACAACAGTTGGTCATGGGTTTGCAAGCAAAAAAACGATCAAGTGTAACCTTATCCTTGTTTTTTTTAAAAAAAAATTTTGATTGAAAGTGTAAAATGAAGATCAAATAATTAAGTTGAGTTCAAAGTTTTGATGCTTACATTGTAATGCAAACCAATTGTTCAGAGTTGGCAGGAATCAATGATTACCAAATGCAATAATGTGTAATTGACTGGTTTTATTTGGATTTTCCCCCAATATCTGGTGTGACCATTTAAATCGCTAGGGAGAGTAGCAGCAGCAGTTTAAGTAGCAGTGAAAGTGATGCTGGCATTTATACCAATGATGAAGGACGGGAAGCAGATGATGAACAGAGCGACTTCTATCACGAAGGAGGCCCTGCCTGTGGAATACCTGGTGTTCTGCCTTGGTGGGATAGTGAGAGGTTAAACATTGACGAAGACAAGGAGAGTCAGGTTTTGGACGCCACATTCCAGTCTATTTTGACTGGAAGCTTTCAGCATATGTCCTATGAGGCACAACAGGCGTTTAGGGCAAGAGTCTGTCAACTGCCCAACGTGGTATGTAAATACTAATTTGTACATGATTTGCAGACAGTTTCGAAAATGCGTTACTGTGACACTTATTTGAATGTGTTCTCCTTTCCTCTCTCCCTCAAATTTGTTAGCCTGGTAGAGAAATTCGTGCGGGTAGGAGACGTTTACGAGACAGGGTAAGTTTATTTGTTAATTCGTATAATCCTTGACATATATTGGATGGGCTGTGCCAATTTATTTTTCTTTGGTCAGAGGCCTGGTTTCTCCATAGTTTCATCTGTTAATGAAAAGATTTCCAAGTTCTTACAAGATCCTGATCAAAACGAGTGAGTGTAACTGTACTAAGATAAAAATTCGACTATCGGTGGCCATTTTTTCGAGACATTCATTGAACATTCAAAAAACCGTGGGTCAGCTTGTGATTTGCTCAAATAAAAAAAACGACTGCCATTAAAGTCGGAGAATTTGGCACCAGTTTTTGTGACAGTCTTGCAATAATTAATTGTTTTGCTTCTAATTTTTTCTAAGAGTTCTTTTGGCAAATCCTCTTAGGTTAAGACTGTACCACATGCGGAAGACTGAAATGCACCAAGTATGTTTGAATGTGATTCTATCGAAACTTAAACCTTACATCATATTTTTATTTCATTACCTTTCCTATTTCTGCTATTAACAGCTGAATCACCTAGCATCGCTTTATTCGTTGAACATGCACAGTGAAGGATCCAAAAAAAACAAATGCCCAGTGTTAACCAAAACGAGGTAAACATTTCATGTCATTTGGAATATATATTTATCATTCTGCTGGATTTTCATTGAAAATACAAATTGTATTGAATTATTTTGGCTGACGTTTAAGATTTAATCATCTTTAAAAGTATTTTTAGCACGTTAACGACATGCACGGTGTGCTTGTGTTTTTCTAATAGTTTTCTAGGTGTATAGTTTTATTGAAAACGGTTCTTTTTTCACAGAAACACAACTCAAGCCATTAGCGTCGACAAATGTGGAGTTAACAATCTTTGGGGTTGGACTGCAGCCAATGACATTAAAAGGCGGCGTCGAACTCCACCTGCAAGCCCAGAAATTGAAGGTTAGTTTTTTGTCAAATTTTTCACTCAGGCATGTTGCCAAGCTTTTTCTATTTTTCATCATATCTATGAATGGTGGTGATTTTAGGCTTGTAGTGCAAATGTGTGTCGTGTTTATTGTTTCGTGAATTTCTTATTGACTTCATTCAGTTGGCTGCAGGAATAGGCACTGTTAAATATTTCTGCTGTTTATCTTTTTAACCTTATGTAGTTTTTTTTGTGGGTTAGTTGCAAATTCTGGCATTGCTCTTTATTTTCTTGTTGCCTATTAATATTTTTCTTTGACAATTTTCTAACCCTTTTCCCCCACTTTGGACAGTACTGCGTGTATAATATTACGTAGGCTGGCAATCGTGCTTGAAGTTGGATCTGAGAATCAGCTTTTTTCTGTTGTATGTGCGCATGTGGATATGGTTTTCATGTCACATGCTTTGCGTGATATTAATTGAATTTACGCTGTAGATGGGGTAAACACTCTAAAGTTGTATTTTTATTAGGATATGTAGGGGAATCGGCAGAGCCAATAGCAGAGGACAACTTGGGCAATCAGATGTTACGCAACATGGGTTGGGAGCCAGGTGCAGGACTTGGAGTCAGTCCAGACAGTATCAAAACTCCCATTTTAGCCTATATGAGACCTAAATACCAAGGTCTTGGTTTTACTGCTAAAGACACACACTAAATCCAGTTAAATATTTGTGATTAAATGAAACAGCACGGTTGGCTATTTTGTCTGGCGTTAAGGTTTCAGCAACACAATTTAAACTAAACGAAATTGTTCTTTACATCTAGAGAATTATTTACTTAAATTGCCATTAGTGTATTCCTGGCATTATTATTGTTTATTTATATTTAAAATTATTTTACCCTATTGCTGATGAGCACGTCTGCAAGGTCCAGAGATCATCCACAAACGACGTCACGTTCGATGTGACGGAAGTGGGTCTGCAGTTTGTGACGGTATCACGTCTGATCATTATGACCAACATGATTGTGGTCTCTATGATCATTATTTTTTTTTACAAAAATACCATGTTAATAGATAAATCGCATGATAAGGTTGGGTTTGGGTAGTTTATGGAGGCATTTTTGCAAAGCTTTTTATCGGCTTTTGGTACTTGCGATAATCTGTCCGCTATGTAAAGGTCATGCGATGATTCTTCCACAAAGAGAAGATGTGTAACCGTTTGTGACAAAGAAGGGCAGGATGTGTCATGTGACGTCAGGGCAAATGAGCAGTCATTATTCCAATTGCAATACATTTACAGTTGGCCATGCTCTCAAAATGAGTGAAACCCTCGATTAGGAATAGACAGTTGACATCATCAGTATGACTTACCTAGCTTCATGTACCTTTGTGGTAAAAGGGGGCAAGAAAGATGGAGATTCGTGTGACGTCAATTGTGGATGCTTCTGGAGTATAGTAATAATGAGATTAGTCTATTTATTGTTTTTTCATTTCTCAATATTTTGAATATACAATAAAGTAATATTTTGAATATGAATTTAAACACATTTAATACTAATACTTTAAAATTAATTAATATTAGTAGTTTAATGCTTTCTAAAAGAATCCCTAAAACTGTATTTCGTTGTGCTTGATTTAGCATTAATGATGTCGTTATTATGTTCCTGTGCGATTAGCCATTTTATGTAAATTAAATTAAAGTGAAGTGTTAGCGGTCCATACATTAGGAAGTTATCAGGCATTTAGTGCGCGTTTTTTATTTATTGTATAATAGAATTTGTCAAACAATCGTGTTTTTCTTGATTATGTTGTGCTAGTTATAATTCACATCAATCATTGATGGTGCAGGTTTCTTTCCAAGTAATTATTATTTAAGTTAAGTTAATAACGTTAGTCTTCCTTCTTCCTTCCAATTATTTCAAGTTTGAAAATGAAATGGTCTTCTAGTCTATTCACATGACTGCAATGTAGGGAACTTCTAAACTGTTTAGTTGTGCTTAAATACTTAAAATACTTCGTGTTTAGAACTTTAATTTCTTTGACTTCAGCCTAGATCTTGTTTGTAATCTTCCTAAGGCCAACAGTGCGAACTCTTTTATAAGTATCCTTTTCCATGAGCTTCTGGAGTGTTTATCACTTTTATTTGTCCTTGTACATCAATCCCCATGAGGCACACCTAAACTGACTCTTCAATCATTCGTAAAAGAATATTTTTTATAGAAAAAAGTAATGTCATCATGGTTATTTTACTCACAAAACACCAATTATCCGCAGAACGGAAAACACCTTAAAATGTACCTATGCATGTACGTTTGTTTATAAATTGGCATGATATAAAGGAAAGATTTTTTTAAAAAAGGAAAGCAGAAATGTTTGTTTGTTTCTTGTAGTACTCTGGTCAATCCTTTTATTTTATTAGGAATCTTTTATGGAAAGCTTTATTCTTAAATAGATAAATGTATGGAATGTTTCAAACGTTCAGATCATCAAAAGCGATGAGCTGGTCAACTTGTCCATTTCTTCGTTTCAAGTAAAGGAAGAGCAATCATTATCTGAATAATTAGTTACACGTTGCAGACTTGCAGCTATCGTTATTTTGTCTTTTTTGAGATATTGTCATTTTGTCATGCTTTTTGCAATGACTGAAATGAGCACATTTCAAAGTTGACATTAAAAATTTTAATGAGTGTAATTGCTACCTGTTGCCTTTTGTGCGTCGGCTTTATTCATATTTATAATAAAACATATTATGGACTGCTTTATTTTTGTAAGTGTATAGTACATACATGTAGCTGCTAAGTGGAACGTCTTGTAATGTTTAAAAGGTTAATAAATCCCATATTTGCAATGATAGCAATTTAGAAATCAACTCTAGATATAAATAGCCATTACATGTGAATAGATTGTTTTCTGAACTGAAAGGTTTCATCTGCTTTTCGTCTCAGATTTTTAAAAAATCTTTTTTTCTCCGTTGTTATTTTTTAAATTGAATGCAGTATAAAAGCACGAAATGACCTTTGCGATAATCCACATGCCAATTCACAAAAGCTATCTTGAGCAGTTTTCAGACAATGTTTTTATTATTTTTGGAACACTGAGCAAAAACATTGTTCTAGTCTATATATAAGTGCTATATCACATAGACCTACTGCTGCCTATCATATTGATTTGTATCCTTGCCTTATTAGGATTACATCTGCATGTTTATGAGATGGTGTTAAACGATTTTTAATTAATAGCGGGTAGTTTAAATACAGTAAGAATAATTTTAAGTAGTCAGTTAAATACAGAATTAGTGTAAAGTTTTCGATAATCTCTCTTGTTCACCCCATTTCAACGATTTTTCGTTAGTACTGTGTGTGTTGCAACGATTGCGCTTGCAAATTACTGCATTTGTTGATAGAAGCTTGCTACAGTAATTATTATAAACAAGTTGCTTTCTCGTCTCAAATGGCATATTCCCTCACAGCTCAAATATCGCTCACCGACTGCATTAATGGCAAATTTGAAAATGTTTTGTCGAAATTTAAATTATTGCAGTATACTGCATCTGTTAAAATCACATTTTTTGGAAACCCTTTTTCAATAAAGCATGTGCCCAGCGAAGGCGAACTATGCATATTGAGTGTGCAGATCATTCATTTTCTCAAAAAGTATTGACCTTGAAATGTGCCATTGTTGCCACTGGTTAGCGACATGTCTAATATGAACATTTTTTATAAGTTAACGCAAGTTTTCATTTTGAAATTCCAGCAGTTCGAGTGATATCAATAGCGTGGTAATTTCCTATCAGGTGTTCTTCGCATTTATTTCACTCTTTACTTCAAATAGTCAAGTACATGTACAAGTAGCGATTTTGTTTGATGTTGGTTTTAGAAGGAAAGAATCTGTGTTTATCAAAGTAAGCAGCAATGATAGCATTCAGCTGCGACAGATTTGATGGAGTCGTTTCTCTGTCGATATTCCACACAACGACGAAATCTCTGTTGTTAAGCCGTGTGCATCGCTTGACGCCACTCAATGCCTTTAAATGTTTAAAGCCTATGCAATTTTCACCTTGTAAATTGATAATCGGTGAAGATCAGCAAATCATTTTTTTTATCTCTGTTTTACGGCGAAGTTATACGAATGAAACATGAGAGCAGTTGCTCAGTAACGATCGATTTCTGTGCAAGTTTACTTACCCTGCTTGTGCTTCGGTTAGGTAACTTGAAGATGCACCGGTATTTGCGATGCTTGGGAAGCACTAATAGATAATTTATATTCTTAGTTGTTATTACTATTTGAAGAAAAACAGACCAGTTTCAATTTTGAAATCCTGAGTAGTTGTTTCTTCAGTAAATATGAAGAAAATACGAATTCCAGGAACATAACAAAAAAAAAGCTACAGCTAAATTAAGAGGGCGGGTGGAGCTCGGCTTCTAGATTGCAATCTGTGATGTCTGGAAACTTCGAATTTCACGTGAATTTTGTGCCATTGTAAATAATAGTCCTGACCTAGTACATTTTCGCAAACATTTCATGAAATTTTCACATTCAATTTTATTTGTATAAAAAAATAGGAAATATACAAAAATGGGCTTTATATAAGCAATTCAACTTCACTTAATGCCGTTTTTCGGGGTTCATAAACTACATGTACTTTATATATCACAGATCGGCATAGACTACTCTTAAACCCTGGAAAGATAAAACAAGGCTACGACAATTACACGACGATTTGTGAGATCATGATCACATCGTGTAGTCCGTGGAGGAGGTGTGGGGGAAGTAGAAGAAATTGTCGAAAACTTAATCACTAGTTATGGAATTTGCTATTTTATTTCGCTAAAGAAAAGTACTAAGGAATATCAATTAATTGAACTCAGTTTTTTTAAACCATAATTACACATCAACGGATTAGTTTAAGTTCATAAAGAATTGATTTCAAGTGTTATTAATTAATGGAACGAAGGAAAATCAAGGAATAATACCTGTGTGGCAACACCGTTGAACTGAACTTCACGAGTGTGATAAAGATTTGAGATAGTTTGTCCGCCTCTTTGAAATAGAACTCTGATCATCAATTGCATTCATCTGACAAAAGGCGGACCTGAATTGGATTGGATAATTAATGAGTTCTCCTTCCCCCAAACCGCCTAAACGTGAAAGCTTGTACAGGTTACTTGGTACATGTATTTGTAATAAAAGAAGCGAGAAAGAGCAGTGAATCAAATAGAGATCAACTGTAATGAGACTTCAGCATTGCAAAAACACGATCGTAAAATATTAATGATGCCGAAAAACATCTTTCATATCGGGCGCTACATTTTGACGTTGACCTATTTTGTGATAGAAGGTAATGGATCAGACATTTCTGATCAAATTATGCACTAAAATACAGGCGCACCCACCTCTATTATAGCTGTAACGGGTAAATAATTATTCGTTTCATTTCTAGAAGATGTTTGCTATTTAACATTAGAATTAAGCTTCATTTCTTTCCTTTCTGGGCAAATGCCTATTAAACCTAACTCCGTTTAATTGCTTTGAACGAGTATAATTTAACCATATTTTCGTTGGGTGTAGCTATCTTTCAGGCACTTACCCAGCATAAAAAATACGAAAATACAAAATGCCATTTGTAACAAATTTTTGGTTTAACATTTTTTTGCCGTTGATTGGGGATATGCAATAGATTGGAATAAGATGAAATTCCAAGATTTTAATTTTCATCAGATTTTTGAGCAAACATTGGAAATCGGTTATTCTACTCCACTTTCTTTAAAATTCCCAGCAATAAATTGTATAGAATACAAAAAAATGAAAGTCGGCGTTGCTTTTAAGCACATTATCGATTTGCAAAAGATAACAACACGCTTCAACAAACGTTCAAATTTCAATCAAAATACGATTTCTGACTTTGTCGGCTTATGCTACCCCGGCAACTACACACGAGATGGTGGAGTATAGACTATAGACTATAATAAATGTGGTTATTGTATGTTTCGGCTTTTCAACAATATGAAGCTAAAAACAATCTTAAGTCTCGAACCAGTAATTGAAAAGTTGTTTGCGAAAACGTTTTCTAAGACTATCTTGCAACCAAAGTAAATAGTATCAATTTATCTTTTTCAATTTATTCTCATACTTGGCTTTGAGTTCCAGTACTGCTTGAATTGTTAACCTCAAGTTACTCCTCGTAAACCATACAACAAAAGCATTTCGAAGTAAAATCTAAAACTCTAAACGTTTTTTTATATTTTAAAACCACGTTTTCATTAAAAATGCCCTAAAATGTATAAAAAAGTCAGCTATTTATGCATTTTAAGAATTATGTTACTAAAAAGAAAAGTGGGGCGTTCATAAAAATGTTCATGTGAATAGTAATATTATGTAATACTACTGGGGTGTATGTAACTTAGTAATAGAAATTTTACTTAATAGTAATAATGACAATAAAATATATAATATTATTACGTTGTTAGGAATTAAATTTTAATATACAATTGTATCTGCCATGATTGCCCGTGCACGCTTTTATTTATAGTTATCTAATTCTTAAACGTTATTAATAATTGAAACATTTTTTATACTTTTTAAATGAAGCGTGGTTTTTATTTTTTTATATACTTGTATGTATTTTTTTAACTATTTGGTCTTTTAGTGCATATTATCTTGTAATCCATTTTTGGTACCACTGTCTACCGAAGACTAAAAAAGCGTTAAAGAATATTTTTCGCGGAAAAAAAATGAAATACGTGTTTTCCAATTTTTTTTCTCAGCACTAGTATTTGGCTACTAGTAATGACCACTAGTCACTTGCGTTTCATCAGTTTGTTTTATTTAATTAAGTTTTCCAGTTTATCCCTGTATAGTTGTTGCTGTACCACATGAGTTAGCTGTCATTTTCACTTTTTCATTTCGTAAACGAAATTTGACGTTACTAAACTGCAACTTCAGATTGATATCATTAATCGAATACACAGGGTAAAAGAAAATGCTTGATCGAGTTACGCTTGATTGTCAAAAGAAAATCAATTATTAAATTACAAATTTCAGTTGATCCGGCATGCTGACGTGCACTTTTCTCTCTTCAGTATTTTTGTTTGAAGTAAAGGAATTCTCTTGAGGATGTGTGCTTGCTTGCTGATATCCTTGAAAATCAATATTAATGCTCGAAACCAAAATGTGAATTGTTTGACCTCGTCTTTTAAGCCATCATGGTTGACATTTTGGCTTGATTATACAGCAGTCCTCTTCTCTCGATGGCATTTTGGAGTGTTCATTTGTGTCATTCATCCAGCTGCGCTCGAATATCGCATTTCTGGTATGGCTGTAGATTTCAATTCAACTCAGTATCCTACGATTAGCAAAGATGTGGTAGGGAGTGAAATCCGCACAGACAATACATTAGGTGTTTATCACCCCTTCTGGGTGATGACAAGCATCGTTGCTAAATTACATTTCTCGTATAGCTTTAGGATATACATGTACTTTGGGAGAGCATTCCAACGTCTAATGACATGCAAAAAATAAGACCAATAAAATGGATTCAATTTCGCACGGAGTTCCGTAAGTGGATTAGAATGACAAGTCCCACTACCTTGGTGATTACGTTTGATGATTCCTTTCAACAATTTGGTTCATGTTTATCACCAGGGAAGAAACTTTCTACTTTAAATTTTCATGGATTTGTTATATTGGCACTTTGATTGTTCTCACCAAATATACCATTTTGAGTGAGCCAAATTTCTAGTGTCAAAGACGTATAAAAATCGAGTTATACACCGCCTTCATGTTACCATTGGAGCTGTGATAAAATGTTTGCAAAAAAACTGCAGAGTGATTCATAATTATTGTCAGGGTTTCCATGATCTATAGATCCAAAACCGAAAACTACCACAAAAACTGCTTACAGATTAAGAAAGTGTAAATGAACAAGTTTTATTTGACGCCTTACGCTCTTTCAACGGAGGTAATTCACAACGAGATTTTTAATTTCAAAAAAGTGCATTTAACGATTTCAACTTTTCAAGTAATAAAAATACCAGTACTTGGTAAATTTTGTTTCCATTCTATTCTATAAACATTTTTGATAAAGCCAGTGAATTTTTTCCTAACACCTTGGGAAGTCAGGGAAAAGTCAGGGAAGTTGAGAATTTTATTTTAGGGGGAACCCTTCATAATTTACTACATAATTCTAATTATTACATAACACAGTAAGCACCACAAAATCAGTTTTCAGGGGAAGGAAAGAACTGAGAAGTTTCGTGAAAAATATAGATAACACTATCTGATTTCGTTGAAACGGCAACAAGTTTAGACGTTAGCCACCACTGACTTTTAATTACGAAAACAGAAACGCAAACTTATTGGAACAATTGCTTTTGTCGCAATTTTTCCGAATAGTCGTAGCCGCAGGACAAGTAGGTCAGCAGCCCAGGTTTTAAAACTCACTTCTGAAACATGTTCCAAACACTGACGTGGATTCATGGGCTCAAAATTAAATGTCCACCTCATGAAGGTTTGCCTCCAGGTTCGCGCACAGGATTCAAAATGGGGACAAGAAGGCGTTATTTGCACATTGGCGGGGTTTGGTCGAAATCTGAACAGTTTTGTCAGTTTCCATGTTCAATTTCGTATTATTTTCCAAGTACCCCAAAAAACCCTTGCCCGTGACCCTGTTTGCTTTTGTGATATTATTTTATGCTTGGAAAGCTTCAGTTTTTAGTGTCCAAATGCACTTTCTATTCAATTGAGAAATAGGCTAGTCAGGTATTGACCACTACAAACGGATGTTCCACGTTTACATTGTACTGCTGGCACACTCAATTTTCACTACGCAAGGACTAGGGGTGTCCTAATTGCTTCCTCGCCGCTATAGCAGGTGGGAAATGGTCCCTACAACGTATATTAAGCTGAAAAAACGTGTTTTTTTCACAATACACAATATCGTGTTTTTTAAAGGGAGGGGGGAGGTTGCGGTCGGTCACTTACGACCTTATGGTTTCGCACCCTTTAATTCTCCCTCCCATAGACCCATCCTAGGAATTCGCCCTGCAGTACAGTTGCCAGATTCACGGATGGCACTAGGGACTGAAAATATGTGACACGTTTCCGAAGCATTTCACAATCCGCTATTGAACTGCAGATCCTGATGATGCTAGGAGTTTGAAAATTGCCAATTGATTATTGCGAACTAGTTCATCGATTTCCTGTTCAATATTTCGCTCAATTTTCAATCATCGATTCTGATTCGGTGAAGGCCTCGGTTGATAGCGCAGCGGTGATGGATACCGGCGCGATGACGCATTATGGACCGCGACGTCGCGTTGCATTCTGGGCCTTTCAACGCGCGTTCCGCCTCCAGTGCGAGCGTATTTTATAGAAGCGCTTAGCGCCGCTTCAGCTTAGTCGGTATTGAAATACGCGCTGGGGACGGTTCCAGGAATAAACATGTGGCGATTTTTTGGCGCCGCAGACTTCTAGAGTCCTTTCCGCTTTTCCGACAGGCTCCGCGATGCAGCTGTGCCGGAATTGTGCGCGCTGCTGTTCGGCCACGATGCGTCGAGAAGCACTCGTCCTGCTCGATCGGTCGACATCGACGATTACGAATGCAATCTGGTGATTTTGCCCTCGCACTAGTGTCCATGGCTCATCGCGGGCCTCGGCGCCCGTGGCCGAAATAGTCCGCGACTCTCGTTGTTGCTCTGCCGCACCTTCCCCTCTCATGGGCGGCGGCTGCTCATCCGATTGCCCGCGCCACGATGACGGTCGAGGACATCGAAGAGGAAGACAGCGAGGAGGTTAGCGTGCATGCCAATGTCATTCTCAATTAGAACGGAGGGTAATTAGAACGGGCGGATTTGCATCCAGACGAGGTTTTGCGTTACGCATTAACGCCCGTGTTTCGGTCTGCAGGGCATTAACGCGTGCGCAGGTTTACGTACATGTGGTGATGTTATTGAGTGAGGAGGAGGAGGAGGAGGGAAGGGGGATATGTAAAATGTATCTTTTGAAAGGTTTCCACTGGCCTGGTAAGCTTGGAATTGTCAGGGAAATAGGAACGGTTAACCTGGAATGGGTTAGGTTAGCCCAGCAGGGCACA
>JAQIXS010005103.1:0-13419 GCA_034700785.1 Rossiulus vilnensis
GAGAATGAGGATGCAAAAATATTTGGATACAAAAATTTGTTTTCTTGGGATTGATAGCCGAATTTTATAAAAAAAAAATTAAAAAATGCGTCTGCTATTTAGAGGGTCCGTTATTTAGAGGGGATTACATTAAGTAGCCTATGTTAATGGACTGGGACTTGAAAAAATGTCCGTTATTTAGAGGTGGCCGCTATTTAGAGGTGTCCGTTAGAGGAGGTTTTACTGTATTTTTATCCTCATCCTTTCAGCATGTCTTAATTTATGGACTGCCCTAAACTAGCTTCCAAAATGAATAAGAGACGGAATGGCGCACCATACCATTTCGGTTTCTTTTTTCCTTCTTCTTCTCCAAAAATAAGAATTGAGCAAAATTCTGCAACATATCATTCCAACCTGAAATTAACTGTCCCACGTGCGAGAAATGGTCGTTTGGTGTTTATTTCAGAAACATTTTGCCGAAATTCCTAGAAATGAGATGAGCGATGGCGTTCCATACACCGGCTTTACCTCGTCTGCATTTCGGTCAAGATGGTGGCTCCTACACTATTGAAGTTCCTGTCGAGCATCTCAATTTCGTCACATTATCGCTGACGGATCAGTTTACTCCCAATTTTTCGACTCCCGAGGTTCGGACAGGCCCAGAGCAGCACATGACACGCTGAGTTTCCTTCGGACAACATTTGGATATCGGGAAATCCAGGTAAATGTCAGCTGCATGTCATACTGGATAGCCCCCATCCACAGTCCAAAATATTTCAACCAATATTTTGGGCTTCGGGTTTTGGTTGAAGTGTCCAAATGTTTTGCATTTCGAGAGGATTTCGCGCTGTTGTCGTTATTCAAATGCGCGCTGTCTTCGAGAATTGACAGAAAGGAAGTGAACTGCGAAGATATGCGTTTCCTGGTTGCTTGAAAACGCAGAAATGCATGAGAAACCTCTCTATGTTGGACATCTATGGTGCGTACCGAAAATATACGAGTTAACGGGGTGTCTGAGTGAGAGAGGTTGACAGGTTTTCAATCCTTGATGGAAAACTTGCATGTACAGTGCAGCCATGTAATCTCCCATATTCGGCCATGCTAGCCATGTAATCTCCCATATATTGCCATGCTAACCATAAAATCTCCCATTTATATGCCCATGCTAGCCATATCACCTCCCATATATGGCTATGCCAGCCATGTAATCTCCCATATACGGCCATGCTAGCCATGTTATCTCTCATGTATGGTTATGCTAGCCATGTAATTTCCCATGTATTTCCATGTATGTTCATGCATGTCAATTTCCATAAATGGAAAAAAACATAAATTAAAGGCCCCATTTGGAAAGGTTGCCTCCAAAAGTGATGTCCAACTAGAGAAGTTTCCCTGTATCGAAATTCTGAAGATATGGAATTCCTGATAATTCTTATCTGACTTATCTGAATTCTTATCAGGCAGGAAGATGTTGAGCAGCAGGAAAACAAGCACAAATTAGAACTTCCTGTTTCAGTTTGGTTAGTTTTTTTTCCAATTCGACTTATTTTGAACTGCAATTCCTGTTGCTGATGGGTGGCAACAGCCACATTTGCTTTTCCCTGGGCTTTTGAACGAGTGAGTAATGACCCGAAGTGAAATGCGAAATAGGAACTTGCTCAGGATGCTGTCTGGTACGATCAGTGTCTGCGGCGTCTTGCTCTGATGGCCCCCATGTCGCTATGGCAGCGCTTATTGCGGCGTAGATTGGCAGCCTCGAACTTTTGTGGTAAGTTTCATCCGAAATCATAATGCACCGTGAATTCCACAGAACCTGGGGCACCTGGGGAAGTCAGGGGATGTCAAAACTGTGGAGACCCGGGAAGGTCCGGGGAAGCTTGAACATGTCTCGACTCGCGGGATCTGCTAACTTCGAATCGTAATGTGCATCTGGGATGTGGAGACGGTTCGACGTTTTGTTCAAATCCAAAATTTCAAAATATCCCATTTCACAAACTTGGAGCGATGATCGCGGCTTCAAAAAAAATGTCCACGCATCGCATATGTGTTTTACAGTCCTCGGTACTTTTCTTTCGCAGGTTATAAGGCAGTGTCCAAAGTTTGAGATTAATTTAATGAAATCCTTTAATTAACGATACTTATTAGCACATTTCTGCTTCCCAAATTTGCCCGGGGTCTCCCTGCATGGCAACCGCCTTCGAATTTATCTGGCGCTAAATGCCTTATGGCTTGGCACCCTTCGTTTAGCACGGAGATAGTTTTTTGTTGTTGCAATGAAAGAAGTGGAAGCAGCATACTGTTAGTGCTGAAGAAGTAACGAAATGGTATGTTTGGAATGTAGCTCGGGCTACGTGTTCTGGTTTGAAACGTATTTCAGCACGCATTGTTCTCCTTGCGCAGATCCGGCAGCTTCCAGCATGGACCTCAGCAAGTGGTTGGTGTTCAGCATCCTGGACCCCAAGTTCGTGGAGACCTTCAAGATGGTGTGCGTCTTCGGCAGCTCCGGCAACGAGGCCTTGATCGTGACCAAGGACGACAAGGTCTACGCCCTGGGCTCCAACTGCTCGGGGTGCCTGGGCCTCGGGGACTCCGTCGGGGTCCTGGAGCCCAAGCAGGTGGATGCCTTGTGTGGGCAGAATATCGCCGGTGAGTTTTGGATCATGCAAAAGTCAGGGAAATCGCAAATTTTCATGCTGATAGGTCAGGGAAATGCCAAGTTTCCATGTTGTAGCAAGGCACGTTTCAAATGTTCATGCAAATCATGGAAATTTCAATTTTTCATGATAAAGTTAGGGAAATTTCAAATTTTTTTTTGTAGGATACGTTGTTTTGACGAAAATAGTTTCTAACAACAGCTTTAAAAGTTTAGCTGTTGCCTGTCCAAGGTACACTGCTGATAAGCTGTTTCTGCTCTTTGATTTGCAGGAAATAATTTTTTTAAATTGAAATTGAATTGGCCTGGTTTTTTCAAATTTGCTGTCTTTTGACGGTGATTAGATAAGCAGAATTAATGTCGCTAATGTCGCTAAATGATGGCAAAGTAATTTCAGGAAACAGTAACTTGAATAACTGCTTTTGTTGTTGTTTTGTTTCCTATTACGGAAATGGTTTATTTCCTGTTAAATATTTCGAAAACATGCTTTCATTACTTGCGCTTTTCCAAAATTGTAAGTAAATCTGTAAAGAATACAAGGAAAGATATATTAAAAAATTAGTTGCCCCATTTAGGAACGTGTAAAACAGGGCTCCAACTGACCTGGAAAACCTTAAAAAGTCAAAGAAATTTCGAATTTTCACGCGAAAGTCAGGGAAAGTTTCATCAGATGAAATCTCAGTCGGAAATCTCGGAAAAATCTCAGAAACACTTACGCAATGATAGATTCAATTATCGTGCTTAAAATTTTCGAAAGGATTAATAACAATGTTGGTAATTGGTAAATTTATTCCATTTTATTTTGCGAATGTTTTTGATAAAGTAATGGAATTTTTTCCAAAATGCTGGAAAAGTCAGGGAAGTTGAATTTGATTTCGGAGTTAGTTAAAACAATAGTGATGTTTGATGGATTGTTGTAATACATGAATAATTAACTCCATTTTCCAAAATTAATTCTGCAAATAAATATTAGAAATTTCTAAAATCGGAAAGTAATTATGTTTTAGTACTGGTATTGTTTGTGATCGACGAAGTCGTTGTTTCAGGAATAAAAAACAAAATGCTAATGCGTCATTCCTCGAATTATTCTAACAACTTTTTCCTAATCACCTCCTGCAGTTATCGTAAATTTCGCAAAACGAATTCATCTGAAGTAGTTTTACATCAATAAGATTTTCTTTTCACTTTCACAAGCGCCAATAGCGCCACATTTAGGAGGGTTTGGTCAGCATTTCAACAATTTTTGGCAGTTCGGCGCTTAATACCTTATGGTTTGGCACCTTTTACTAAGGGATTTAGATACTTTAAGAAAGGATTAGCTTATTTTCCTAAAATGTTTATTTTCAAGTGATTTTTATCTTTCCAGGATTTTCCTACGGGAGTGGGCCTCACGTCCTGGCCTTCAGTCAGGCCGGAATCCTTTTCGTGTCCGGCCACAACGGCTTCTCGCAGCTGGGCAACGGCTCGTCCAACCCACTGGTGGTGCCCACCGCGGTGCCTCTCAACCCCGCTGCCAGCAACGTAGTTGACATCGCGTGCGGAAGCCATCACTCGCTCGCGCTGACAGCGGACGGCGAGTGCTACGCGTGGGGCCAGAACAACTGCGGCCAGATTGGCTGCAACTCCACGACCAATCAGCCGACACCCAGGAAGATCACCTCTTGCATCGGTAAAGCTTATAACCGCAAAATTCATTTATTCTCCTCGTAGAATCGGTTGTCGGCTAGCATCTCAGATATGTTTATATGCTTTTATAAAAAAAATTCAACTTGAAAAAACTTATGTGACCTCTGATGCTCATATTCCGAGGTTTTCGTTGTGAAAAAATTTAATTTTTCTGGAAATGTACGGGTCATTTTTAAATTTTACACATGTAGTAAATTATAAGAAAGTCCACTTGAGAGCTGAGAGGGAATTAAATTCTCGCGAGGGGCGAAGTTCTACTGCGCGTGTCAATTAGAACGCAGTATAGAACGCATTCAGTAGAACACAGCCTTTTGGGAGCGACTATTTTCGCTTCAGCTCTCAAGTGGACGCGCAGCTTAAGAGAGAGGAAAAAAATTAGCATCTATGATAAGTTAATTTTGGAGATACTCTACGGTAAATAAGTTCTCGTATAGGTGGGCGGCGAGCAGTTGCGATAGCTTGTGGCCAGACTTCCTCCATGGTCGTCTTGGAGAATGGCGAATTGTTCAGGTACGGGACGACGCCTTTCGCTTTACAACTTCCTAACTTTGGTCTCGCTAACTCTCACGTCTTCTCTCAGTTTTGGTTACAACGGGAACGGGCAGCTGGGCATCGGCAACAACACCAATCAGAGCAGCCCGTGCCGGGTCATGAACCTGCAGGGCGTGGTCATAATGCAGGTGGGTGTCTCCAATGCGACTGGGATGATAGGACAAGTTTAACCCTTAGCTAAAGTTAGGAGGACACGTTGGCATTCATCGGCTGGAAATTGTTATCGGGAAGTTTCAAAAATTAGTCCATAGATGGAGCTTGGTATGTGCTGTATCACTCCAGCCAATGAAAGCCAAGTGAAGAATCCACGTAGGGGGACACATTGCCTTTCATTGGCTAGAAATTGATCCCAGGCAGTTGCAAAAAGCAAGCCTTAAAGGGAGCTGTGGCATCTGCTGTATCACTCTAGCCAATAGAAACAAAGTGAGAAATCATGGAGGGAGGCACATTGTCATTCATTGGCTAGAAATTGATCCCTGATGAAATTGTCGGAGCAATCTTGTTAGATTTGTTCGCGTTAGGACTTGAAAAGCCCTAAAAGAGCAAGGTATCGGAGTTTTCCACATTTATTTATGTCGTTCCAGTAATTACAACCAACTGTAAAGCAGTGATTAACAGCTCTTACCCGATTTCTCTATATTGTGATCGCATTTTATTATGCTAAGAATAACAGATTCTAAAATTAAACTTTAAAGTAAAATGGCTGTCGCAGGTCCGAAAGGCCGAGGTTTTGAAAGTCGTTCCCCGGAAGTGCTTTTTACGAATGTCCTTTATTGTTTGCAGGTTGTTTGCGGCTATGCGCACACGATGGCGCTCTCCGACGAGGGCGTGCTCTACTCATGGGGGGCCAACTCCTACGGGCAGCTGGGCATCGGCAACAAAACGAACCTGGTGGCACCGCAGAAAATAGCGACCGACATCGGAAGGTGCTTACAATGAATTGTGAAAATGCACGTAGAAAACCGATTTGGAAACTGCTTGAAATGGCATGGCGTAGCGAGTCTGAAGTAACTCGATTTCCTCGAGGATGTCTAACTAAGAGGCCGTCCATGAATTACGTAACCCTATTTGGGGGAATTGTTTACACTACCACCCCCATGTAATGTTCTGGAGGAAAATGTAACCCCCTTGAATTGCGGAACGCTGATCGCCAACCCCAACATATAAGTCCTGGATTTTAGAATGGCTACATTTACATACAAAGTTTGATTAGAATGTTTGAAAAACTTGAGTAAATGATTCGTTTGACGTGAAATCCTGCGTAAAACGGTTGGGAAATAACGGTTTTGAAATAAATTCCAAATTATGCTCTACATGTTCAGACAATACGTGATAAAATGTAATGTAACCTCATGAAATCCCATGCTCGTTACGTTCTTTATGGATAGCCTCTAATCCGGAGACGCGCGCTGTCTCCTAGCAGTTTGAGGGAATTTTGAACATGTTTTACCTTTTTCTCTCAAACAGGATAGTGGAGATTGCCGCGTCCCACTACTGCCACATCTCGGTGGCCCTCACCCAGACCTCCAAGGTGTACATGTGGGGCATGTGCCGGGGACAGCCCATCGTCTCGCCCATGGAGACCGCGTTCCAGAACGTGCACGACGTGTTCGCCTGCTTCGCCTCACCGCCCGTCACCTGGAAGCCCATCCAGCTAGGTGAGGACACGTGGCCGAATGCTCGAGGGCCACTAACACCATGTATGACTAAGACTGCCTTGCGCGAGTGTCGAGGATTAAGGTCTTCGACCGATACTTTTCCTTGCAGACATGACGATGAACTCGAGCGTGGTGGAAAGCCTGCGCCTGGCGTTTGACGACACGGTGAGCATTTCTGGAGCTTATCGGAAACTTGTTCCGGCAGAATTTTCACAAAGAGATCTAAATAAAGTTCGAGCATCTGCCAAGAACCATCACAAATGTGACCATCTTGCTGACCGTTGAGAAATTTCCTGCATGCTTTCTCCGCTCCACGTGCCACGACCACTAATCTCAATATTTCTTCCGCCGATCAGGAAACCAGCGACATGAAGTTTCTGGTGGAGACCAAGACCATCCACGTCCACAAGGCCATTCTGAAGATCAGGTAAGCCAACGCCGACAACCTTTGCGCATTGACCAGGTAGTGCGGTGCTCTTCAAATCACCGTTTTTCATTCAGGTGCGAACACTTCCGGTCCATGTTCCAGGAGCATTGGGAGGAAGCCAGCAAAGAGTAAGCAAATGCTCCTGAGGGGATGGGTCTTGGTGGGCTCGATGACCAATCAAGCAACTGAGCTCTCTCCTCCTGTTCTTGCAGCACCGTGGAGATCAACCAGTTTTCATACGAGGTGTACCGCGCATTCTTGCTCTACCTGTACACCGGGGAGGTTGACCTGCCACCGCACAGTGCCGTAGGACTTCTGGATCTGGCCAACGCGTACTGCGAGTCGCAGCTGAAGCGCATCTGCGAGCGGATCATCAAGCGCGGCATCACCGTGGACAACGCCGCCGTGCTCTACGCCTCGGCCGTGAAGTACGAGGCCAAGGTAAGGCCGCGAGGCACCACTTACTGCCATGATACTTTGGATGCTCCTTGCATGGAATGCTCGTTTGGAACTGGAGGGAATGCTGTCCCGGAGCGAACAGGCAGGGCCCAGTTTGATCCTAGGCGCTTTTGTCACTCCGGTTTCGTTGTAACTATTGTTCCTGATTCTGCGGAGTCTCAATCGAGAAGATATCCGTTACCCTTGCTCACGCGGGTCAAGCAGAGTTGCAAGATCTTTGCCAAATTTCAATTCAATTCAACTCGGTATGAGGGACATTGACCAAACTCTTGACTTGGACCTGAAGATTGGTCGGATTCGTGCTTTCTTCTACATCCTCGGAACTGCTCCAGAATCCGGATACTACTGAAGTAACGGTCAGAAATTGGGGGAACTGGCTAAGCTCTTGTCAGAATGGTTCACAGAAGTGTCTACATGTGTGCCTGGATTGGAATCATTGGACAGACGTTCCACTGCCTCGGAACTGCTCCAGAATCCGGAGATTACTGATATGATGGGGGGGGGGGCGGGGGGTGATGACACTGGATAATTTCTTGTCTGAATTGTCCACAGACATGAGGGACATTGACCAAACAGAATTGGACCTGGAGTTTGGATGGATCCCTTGCTTCAATCCACTTCATCGGTACTCCTCCAAGATCCAGAGAGTACAGAAACATTGGCATTGGCCAGGGACATTGGCCAACCTGGCATGGATCTGAAGATTGGACATGCTTCCTTTGACTTCATCAAACTGCTCCAGAATATCTGTCAGAATGGCTTACGGTCCTAATTTCTTGTCGGAATGGTCTACAGGTCTAAGGCGCATCAGGTTCCCCCTAGACCCGGGAAACCTGCAAGTGTCAGGGGAATTGGAAAAGGCATGGAATAGTCAGGAAATGTCAGGGTATAGGAATTAATCGTGCAAACGTGAGGGAAGTCTCTCACGAAATCATGAAAATGTCACAAAATTAAATCCAGGTCATTGGAAGTCATGGAGATACGCGACATTGGCAGTGTGCACCGACTTGCGCGTGTCATCGGTCCGGCTGTAAGGACAGTTCCTTTAAAACAAACGTTGAAGTCAGGGAAGCTCAAGGAAAAGTCGTGTTTGTGGCCGACTTCTCGCCAAGTTGTCGGAATGGTCCACAAATGAAGGGTGCCAAACCATAACCTCCCAAGCGCCAAGATGGCAGAACTGGGTAGCTTCGTGAAAAAAAAAAACATAGTTAGCACTAGGGACATGTTCAGACTCTACACCTTGGGAGGGGGTGGCGCTTACGACCTTATGGCTTGGCACCCTTCAGATATCGCCCCAAATACCAGTCGCAACAATTCCACCGTGTTTTCAGCAGCAATCGTGACATGTGCAGGGCGTCTGCAGCCTCCCCATTGCCTGGGTCTGGGTCTGGACCTGGGCACGTCCATATCTGGGCAGGGAATTTGGTCCACGTTAGGGATCAGGGTCCTCACTCCAGGCTTTGATTTGGATGAGCTGCGGTCGGGGGGGCGTGGCCAGCGGCATGCCGGTGGCACAGTTTTAACGACGGCCGAGTCACGTATCGCCTGGGCAAACACGGCTACTGCCCTAATTGCCTTTTGGCACGGACGCTTGTGGCACGCCTGGAATTTGGAACGGAGGCCAAGTAATTGGGCTTCCGGATGCCAAAATCAATGGATTCGGCTGCCCGTGTTTTGCACGTGACATATCTGCTGCAGGCAAGGCGAAATAACTGCAGTTTCTGGGAGTAATATTTGGGGGGAGGGAGGGGTGTTGGCGCTTACGACCTTATGGTTTGGCACCCTTTTTGTGTTATAAAGGAGATGCATGCCTCTCCCAATTGCTTCCTCATTACTGTAGCTGGTGGGGAATTTCCTCTACAGCGTTTTGATCGGAAAAAAGCCGTGTTTTGGGGGAGGGGGTCTGGCGCTTAAGACCTTATGGTTTGTCACCCTTTTTGTGCTATTAGGGAGACGCATGCCTCTCCCAAATGCATCATCATTACTGTAGCAAGCAGAGAATGGCCCCTACAGCGTTTTGATCGGAAAAAACCGTTTTTTGGGGGAGGGAGGGGGTCTGGCGCTTTAGACCTTATGGTTTGGCACCCTTCTTGTGTTATAAAGGAGACGTATGCCTCTCCTAATTGCTTCCTCATTACTGTAGCTGGTGGGGAATTGGCCCCTACAACGTTTTGAGCTGCTGAAAAAACGTGTTTTGGGGGTCTGGCGCTTAAGTCCTTATGGTTTGGCACCCTAAAGGAGACGCAATCGTTTTTGTGAGCGTCATCAGAAATTGATTGGGTGAACACCTGCTAACATGTGCGCTGACGTCACAGGCATCTATTTTTAGAGCCTCCTTTTTCTTGACCCTGCTATCGAATTCCGAAAACGAAGCCGATCGATATCCGGCTCACGGCTGGTGCAGTGCACCTCGTCGGCCATCTTTGCGAACCGCAATGAGGTCTGTTCCGTCCTAGGGGTGGGGAATTGATATGGACCAATGGAATTTTCTGCTTTTGAGGAAGCAGTGCAGTTTTTCTATTTTTACCACAAAAATGTCGAAGTCAGCTTTGTGACAATTTAAAAAAAAAATTCTGAAAAATAACGAGGAATGTTCCGCGAAAGTAACCTTTTCATGATTTTTATATATACTTTTTATATATTTTTAAATTGCACAATTATGGAAAATAACCTTTTTATGATTTTTAACGTTTATATTATTTTTTTAAATTAAACATTTATGGAAAATAACAAGGAATGTTCCGCGAAAGTAACCTTTTCATGATTTTTAATGTTTATATATTTTTTTAAATTAATCATTTATGGAACATAACAAGCAATGTTCTGCGAAAGTAACCTGTTCATGATTTTTAACGTTTATATATATACATGTATATATATATTTTTAAATTGAACAATTATGGAAAATATTTTTCATGATTTTTAACGTTTATATTTTTTTTTTTATCGAAACATTTATGGAAAATAACAAGGAATGGTCTGCGAAAGTAACGTTTTCATGATTTTTGACATTTGTGTCATTTTTTTTATAAAAATTAAACATTTTTGGAAAATGACAAGCAATGTTCCGCGAAAGTAACCTTTTCATGATTTCCAACGTTTATATCAATTTAAAAAAAAAAAAAAGTCAACTTGATGAAAATGCCAAAAACGACTTTTACGCAATTCTCGTTGTTTTTCGGACATGCTCTTAAAACATTTTCAAAGCATCTTTCAAGCCAGCTTTTCGATAAATACCACATTTTTTTTTCAATGAATATGCCAAGCTCTTTTAATCATTCCAAAAGGAAGCCACTTTCGCCAGCGCTGCTAAGGCAAGCGCCACCTTCCACCCGGTTTCGCCTCGCGAGCTGCAGGCGGCAGCACCGTAGGTCTCTTCTTGAGTTGCAAGCGCCAAACTGCGCCCAACCCGCTCCGGATCCGCTCCGCTGGCAGGGCCCACTGGTCCCTTCGCCCATATCTCCCCCAACCCGCCGGATCAATAGCTGGAACGAGCAACCTTACAGCTGCGCTCTGCCGGCTCCAAGGTGAGCACATTACTAGCCAACACCCTTAATAATCCCATTTCCCTTCTTTATGCCCATAATAATGAGCTCATGAATAGCAATGGCCAGATGGAGTCCTCCGAACGGACGGAAATTGCACATTCTGCATTCTGCACAGCGGCGCAGCCCCATTTAATCAGCAGGGCGAAGGCCGCCATGGCAGCGCCGGACGGGATCCGGGCGCTGGCACTGGGCCAGCGCAGTGCCGCAGTCGCGGCTCCGCGCGGAACAGTGTACTGCTCCGGCGTGCCGCACCCCAGCCCGGCCGACTAGGGTGTCTAACTGACCGGCGCGGACCCCCGCGTCTGTTAACGGTGTCGGATTGACCTGGACGCCCTGCTGGGGATGTGGGGCATGCCTGGAATGCGGTACCACATGGTGGCGTGGGGGTAAGGCGGACTTTGGGTTGGCAGTAAATAAACCTCGGTGGCCTCGGTGGACGTCTTTTTGCTTTGCACGTGTGGTTTGGGTGCCCTGCTCCGTGTTTCTCCGCCGACCACCCGTAACAACCGCCACCGATTGCGGCCCGGGCTGAGAGGGCGCTGCGGAAGTCCTACGTACGGGACCCACCCGGTGGCAGGGTGCAACGCAACCGCGCAGAAGTCAGGTTTTGTCAGGGAAAGTGTGAAGGCATGGACTAGTCAAAGCAAATACTAAAGCTTTCAAGTAGTTGTGTGCAGGTATGAGGCAAAAGAGGTCACCAAATCCAGCTCTTAAAAGTCATGGAAAAGTCATGATTGGTGCCTGCCTGTGTCGGTGCCTGGAAAAGTATTAGTATCAGTATTGTTTCGGTGCTCGCAATTGTCAATGTTCGAATGCTCACCGCTGGAAAACTGCGAAGCTTAGAATGGTCAGGGAAATTGAAAGGACATGAAATAGTCATGGAAAAAATGAGGGGATTGAAATCATTAATTGATCGATGCTACGCTTGCTTTCTCATAAGTGGGTGTCCAATGGCATAAGCAGTCGTAGGAGAGTCGTGGAATAAAGCTGGAAAAAGTGGTGGAATATCATGGAATTTATGGTAGCTGGTCCGGTAGGCACCATCGCTACTTAGTGGCGTCACCACCAAAGTCATGAAGGCGGTCAGGGAAATTTGCTCCAAAGGCTGGAAAAGGTCAGGGAAATTTGCTCCAAAGGCTGGAAGAGGTCAGGGAAATTTGCTCCAAGGGCTGGAAGAGGTCAGGGAAATTTGCTCCAAAGGCTAGAAAAGGTCAGGGAAATTTGCTCCAAAAGCTGAAAAAGGTCAGGGAAATTTGCTTCAAAGGCTAGAAAGGGTCAGGAAAATGTGCTCCAAAGGCTGGAGAAGGTCAGGTAAATTGGCTCCAAAGGCTGGAAAAGGTCAAGGAAAAGGACTGGAAGTCCAAAAACATTGCATTGGGGAACCCTGGTGAAAACAATGCCCAGAAGTTTGAAAACTCCGACTCCCTCCCCCCTCCTACCCAACCGTGCTCATGTATAAATGCATCGTTGCTAAGTAACTGCTGATTAGTTTGTGCCAAAAATCTGGCAGTGATCCACTAATTAAGATGTTTATCACAGCTGCTTTCGAGCAGTGTGACAGCTCGATGCGGTTGTGGATTCTGGGACAGCAGCGTGACACCGATGCAGTAAATTTCGTTTCTCAAACCATTTTGGTCGTTCATGATAGGCATGACAATGGTACGAGGGAAACGGAAATAAATTGGTGTTGGAGCATGTATTTGTTTTGGGGAAAAACAGTTGAACGTGGTTCTCAAAACCGAATTTATTTTTATTTTTTGTTGTTGTTGTTGTTGTTGTTTTTTGTGTAAGGAAGAGGGATTTATTTTTGGGGAAATCAACGGTGTTTGGAAAACGATTCAAACGGGGAAGGCTTGGGCTGTGCCCTGGCCAAAAGATAAGTATGTGATATCAGTGTTACCTTAGGGATATCAGTATGGTTGGTGATGTCACTACATTTTGTGCTATTATCAGTGCATGATCAGTATATTTGTACTGATATCTCCTGTGTTGATTACACTGATCGTTAGTTTGAAATACTATATCGGTACACAAATGTACTGGTATCAGTATGGTTTATGCAGATATCTGTACGTATCAGTAAGTCTGTACTAATATCAGTATAATTTTTATACGGGTCCATACTCATCCTTCCACCAGGGTACTGTACTGATCATACTGATCGTTGCACCAGGGTACTGTACTGATCATACTGATCCTTCCGCCAGGGTACTGTACTGACCCTTCCACCAGGGTACTGTACTGATCATACTGATCCTTCCACCAGGGTACTGTACTGATCATACTGATCGTTGCACCAGGGTACTGTACTGATCATACTGATCCTTCCGCCAGGGTACTGTACTGATGATACTGATCCTTCCGCCAGGGTACTGTACTTATCATACTGATCCTTCCACCAGGGTACTGTACTGATCATACTGATCCTTCCACCAGGGTACTGTACTGATCATACTG
>JAQIXS010005104.1:0-13418 GCA_034700785.1 Rossiulus vilnensis
TAAGTAGGTTTTTGTTGCACCATTTTATTATAGGGATTTTAAACCCAAGTTATATTAATCGTGGAGCAGCTGTTGCAACTAGGAATTCTTGAGAAAATTGCATTACATTACAAACCTTAGTTTAACCCTGAATATTAACCCATTGTAAATTGCTAACCTGCTGTGGTGCAATGCTTTCCCTTAGTTAATTAGAGGTTTGCCTTGGGTTTTGCTTAACGTTTGTTAGTGCAACCGGTCCTTACACGTAGTATTAAACTACGCTCTTAGCCACATGTTGCTTAAGGGGGGCGAAGCCATCCTGTGATTCCTTGAGGTAACAAACAGAAAGCGAAGCACATAGGTTTCCTACATGGCCTCCAAGCAGACATTACCAGTACAGAATAACCAGCAAAATACAGCAGTAAAAAAGGATTCTCCCATGTCAATATGCCATGGCCAACTGTCAAACATCTAGTCAAAATAACGTTAGCCAGCTGAGTTGTTAGTCAGATCTGCAACCAGCTTTAAGCATGCAAGTGCCAATCTGCCTAATCGATCAACCGCCTCGGTTTTATTAGTCTTGTTTGAAAACGCCGTATCCAGCTGGCCTATTATGACTATCCGAATTAACATACGACCTAGCCGTGGTGCAAGGGGTACGTCACACACGAAAAAAAAAAGCGCAAAACAGATTACAAGGCCTCGCTCCATCGACTCCCACCTTTTTTTCTTCTTTTCTTTTCTTTCATAGATAACCACCTGGCGAATGAACCCGCTCAGGTGTTATTTGGGGGGAAAGGGAAGGATTTTGGGGGGGTCTGGAGGCGAGGGCCACCCATGCACGCTCACAGGTGCGCTCTTCGTAGAGGGTCAAGCATCTCATCCCCCTCCTCCTCTGCTATTATCACCCATCTTTTATTCGGGAATACCTACGTAGGTTAGGCCAAGAAAAAAAAGAGGTGGGGTTAAAGCCTTCACCTTCTCTGCCGCTAGAGGGCGCTCCTCGACAAAGTTGGAACCATTCAAAATTTTACATCTGCAGGTCATGCAAAAAATTCAAACATTTAACTACTAATGAGACTGGTGATTATATATTAATTTGGAATTATCAGGGTTTCCACAGACATTCAATTTTCAACTTTCCTGACAATATCCTGGATATGGATATTTTTTTGCAATTAAAAAAAACAAAAAAACCAGTATATTCCCAACTTTAAGAGTATTGGAAAATTATAATCACTGGAGAGGGGAAAAAACATACGGCCAGTTTTGCACATTTTAAAACTAAATCCACCATTTTTATATGTGTACACACGCGAAAACTCCTGTTTTCCCAACCTGAAGTCTGCGAAGGTGTTGAAAAACAAAATTAAAATTTAATTACTTTAACTAAATTACACGTGGAAAAAGTTGGAATATCACGTTTACATTAATTTTTATACTACCGTAAATATATGGACACTTCCTTTTCGAACGGCCCCTTCTTAACTTGCGTTTGAATTTTCCTTTGACACTTACCTCTGTAACCCCCTTATAAAAGTTAAAATGCCCTCTAGAAGTACCCCTCGCCGAACGCTGAGGGTATTAAGAGGGCAGAAAAAAAAGACCCTAGCCAGCAGTTTCTCTTTGTGATTTTACGATGGACAATGAACTTTTGCCTCCACTTTATTATATTAAAAAATATTTTCTTTTTCACACGAGTCCGCACGCAGGTAAAAATTTTAAAGAAAAAAATTGGAGAAATGCTGACGAGCGTGCAGCCTGCAAGCGAAATTTCGCTTTTTTTATTTTCTGCCGAACTTGTTCAAATATTGCCCGAATAACATTTCCCATAATTCAACGTTCAAAAAAGTTTTTGAAGGGGAAAATTCACTAATATTTAGACACATGTGCATGTACATTTATATCAAAAGTTTATATTTGAACAAGAGATGGCTCTCCATCAGGGTGCCTACAGAAGTTGGCATTGAAAAGCCACAGACTATTCAAGGACTTCAAGATTCTTTGAAGTACTGGCTTAACACATTTTGTGTATAATTGATTTTAAACATGAACTAGGGAAACATACCAAGCCACCCTGTACGGCGCCAAAAGCATCCACAACATGGAAATTTGATCAACAGTTTACATGATCTAATCTTTTGAAATTGTAAAGCACAAAGTTTTAAAAACAAAATTAAATTAATGCAAAAACCTTACTGTCGCCATTTCAGGGATTACATAGCAAAGAAAAAAAAAGGCAAGATTTATTAGGACGAATAAGATGTTAACAACATACATGTTTACATTAAGTAGCAAACACGCAATACTGGCTCATTAACCACATTTACAGGGTAATTATTACATAGCCTCTGTAGCGAAAAACAGCAGGTTGAAGGTTTTACGAGGACATTGGTTTCGACTAAAAATAGATTAAACACCACCAAATTATCTGCCATATTTTTAATTGGTTATCCCTTCGTACGAAAGAGTTAAAAGCTGTTTCGTTTCGAGAAACAGCCTAAAAAGTAGGTTAAAGGATGATGGATCCAACAGGGATTTGCTTGATCACCACTCTCCTACTAAGAAACCCATGTGCCACAAATGCAGTGCAAAACACATCTGCGCAAGAGATGAAATCAGAACCACATTTGGAATTATAAAGCAAAATTTCTGTAAAAATTGCACCCTGGATCTCAATCCGGCCGGATTAAAAATTACAAAGAGTATGGTACCAGATTTCTGAATCCATGTCACGTGACCCTGAGTCCCAGATGTAAAAGATCGACACAATTGCACAAAATCCCTCATCTGGTAGAAATTTACAGACTTCATCCAGTACATTTAATGGTTCCAGGTGTTTTCATTATTGAAAATGTACGGCATTTCCCAACATTTGACCGAAACAAACGGTCATCGTTGCTCAGCTCAAAGGGTTATTAACTCACAATTTCGCAATTAATCCTAACTTTGCTCTTGGGAATTCCACCATGCAGCTTTCCGCACTTTGGTCTCGCTACATTAGTGCTACAGTTTTCACACAAAAAATCTTGTAGTTGAAGTAAAATCAGGTTAATCCGAACCATTTTAGATGGACTAAAACAGCAAAAAACCTCGCTGTATTCTAACCTGCCAGATTCTAGAATCACGTGTTCTATAATAACATCCTATTCAATACTAATAAAATATACCGGGAATTCAAATGGACCAATAGAGAGAGAGAGCCTGCTTTGCGATTAATCTTTCCTGTCCCATGACTCACTTTCCAACCATTGGGCATTGGCGTGGCTTTCTATGCTGGAAGCCATAATCTATAAACCCAATATCTCCGATTGGTTTTAGCTCTGCATATTCTATATTTGAATTTAAAATTGAACAGACTATAGAACCCAACTAGTATTCCATGATCTAGAACAGAACATTCTGGAATTCGTATTCTTCGACTTTGCCATTTTGAAAACGAAACACTACATGTAGCTAATGCAGAAAAGCAAGAAACAGGCGTTTTTCTTTTTTTTAAAAAACCCGCAGAAGCATGGATGCTTGAAAGTCGTCACTCATCCTACCCTTGGAAAACCGCCTATCCCTGGCCCAAAAACGCGGCGAGAATATTTGAGGGCCGATGATGAGCAGTACCAGGTAACTCGAACCTGATTGTCATTTAATATTGCCGAAAACCAAACCAAACAGGGGTGGCAAAACCGAGTCCCCGGGCCGAAATTCAAGATGTCCCTGTCGTCGTCTTCACAGACCCGTATTAACTTTGGCCGAAACGACAATCGCGCCGCCTTCTGACCTTGCCAACCCAGAAGACTCGTTTTCCCCCCTGTGGATTAAACTGCGGCTAATTCCAGTTTTTAAAAAAGCTCCTCTGTACGAAATGGAAGCGCTCGGAAAGGGGCTTCAGAAGCCCAAACAATTTTCAGAAATCAGCTCGAAAATCACGGTGACATCATGTTGATCCCCCCTCTCTTCCAAGATCCAGAAAACAACAAGATTCCGATTTTAGACAGCAGGCACTGAACAGGCGAGGAACCATAACCCCTCGTTAAAAATCACGTAATTAAAGGACAGAAATCACTTGTCGGAGACATCCCATCCCCCTCCCCCTTGTAACAAGAAACTGAAGGACAATTTGAAGACTGACACTCATTCTGAGTCACCCTACACTATATCAGTCTACATGACTTTAAAATATAAAAAAATGCTCCTGGGATAATTATTAAACTATTTGCAAAACGTATATTCTTTCAAGAAAACAGTTTGACACTTAAAACAATACATTATACAAACAGTAAAATCATGTCTGGAATGCGGAGAGCCTATAAATTGACTAAAATTCGTCTTGTATTTCATAGGAGAATAGCCTGAAAAGGCAATGCCATAAATTCCCACCAACTGCACAGCAAATTATGCAAAACCATTGCAATATTTTCATTTCACACTATCGTATTTCCTACAGAAACCTCTTATAGTGACAGGATTAAAGGTATGCAGATGTCCCAAAAATAGCTTACTGTTGTTTTAAGGCTTTTCACCTGAGAAGTTTTAGCGAAATTAGGCACATTTTAAAGAGCAATAAACGTTTACGAAACTAGCGGCAATTTCCGATTTTAAATTGGATATCTACTTGCTTAATTTTTTTTAATACCTTTAATACATGTAGGTGAGCCATGAATTTTCTTTGCTCGCAAGTATAGTTAAAAATATTCGCATATACGTTTAATTCATTAGTATTCTTCCTAAACAAGCTTGCATAAATTCAGTGGTCTAGTTTAGTTTATAACAATTTCGTCTACAGAAAGTTATTTCGATGAATCCACAGCCAATTTCTTACGAAAATATTGACTAAAATTATCATTTCTAATCAAATTTTCTTCCCCTTCATACATTTCCATAATGTCCATAATCTCCAGTCCCTGGAGAAGCTTTTTCAAAACTGATCCAACAAAACAAATCCAAATTGAGGGCAGCGTCCTACGCCATATGGCGAAACTAATTACCTTACACACTGTATTTATTATTAACACTAAGAAGAAAAAAAAACTGTGTCGAGCGAGTTGTGCCAGAACAGTGTATTAACCGAAAGCAGTCTTTTCTTCGCCAATTTTAATCACATTTTGGGATGCTTTTTTCGCCTAGGCCTAACCTGCGCAACGCCATTTTTTTTATCCTCTTCTATACTGTTCATCACGTTTCTTTCATCCTGTTTTTTTCTGCCTTTCGCATATTACTTTTCAAAAATTATGTTCCGCTCATTAGTCATTGTGCTCGTACCCTTTTATTTACATCGCTCATGGTTTCCAGGCATTTTCGCAACGTTCGAAAACATACCTATGGCAAATTAACAATGTTACTGGACGTTGAAACTTTGGGTTGGTGGTCCAGAGGCTGTTTCGATGGATCCTCCACAGAAATTAAATTACCATCCCGAAACTGCAAGGTCAGCACACGGGAATTGGCACCAGTTTAAGGGCAGTCCATTAACGCAAGGTTCTCCCAGAAACAGTTTTCAACTTCCCCTACTTCTCCAGGTTTTTGAAGAAATTTCCCTGACCAACGATGCAATCAATAAGAAAAATTGGGATCAACTTAGGCCTATATGTTAGTGGATTTACTTCTAATTTAGATTAGACAAGTTTTAAAAAGTATTAAACTTGTGCTTGATTTTCGAGCAAGGGGCGTGTCGTTCGGTGTTTAAAACCAGGGTCGGTTTTTTTTTTCAATGTCTACGCAGTGCTGACAAGTGAAACTGAATCCGCCATTATCGTAATGATAAGTCGCATTGGTTGTCCTTTCTTTCATAAAACCAAATGTTTCTATCAATCAACGTTGGTTGGTCGGTCTTAATTCTTAAAGCGTGTTGGCTTTCACCAGAGTCGAGTATTTTAATGACAGCAACAACACGACATTTTTGGCATAAAGCACTTAACGCCGTTGTTTCGCTATCATTGGTTCCTTTTTTTCCCCACTCCCTCCCAAATTTTTTCCCACGCCTAGCCTTTTTATGAGCATGACTGACCCATTTAGAGATAGGGTTCGATGCGGTCTCTAAACGTTTAACTGTGAAAACTACCAATTATTGGTTGACCGTGGATTTCAAATATTTGATGGCACAATTTTGAGTTTTGATACATTTTAATACTGTACTAAGTCTTAATGGTTTAAACCAAACAACTTAATATAGTGTACTAAGGGTGTGCACAAAACGTTTAGTGTTATAATTTTATAGAATTGTTTCATTTTTGGAAATAAAATTAACCAATATATATGTGTTTTATTTCAAAAGTTGAAAGTGTGTTACGGAAAATAGGGGAATCTTCTATTATTGCATAAGTGTAATTAGATAGCCCTCTTTTTTAGTGTCAAAAACAATGAATTATTTGAGATTATGCCAATTTAAGGCTGGAACGTTATCTGTTGAAAATTTCCCAGACTTCTGCATACAAATTTGAAATTTCAATGACTTTTCCAGGTGGTTTCAACTTCTTGACAATTACAGGGTTATCCAGGTCAGTGGTAACTCCTTCACCTCTACAATTGTATTTTTTGGCGCATATGACCTAACATTCGTAACCACGAGGGAAGAAGGGGGTGTCAGTACCCCCTTAGACCTTAAGTCCTAGGTGGTAAATTTCTCCATTCACCTGCAAGATTTTCAAGTCGATACCTTAAAAACTGCACGAATGCATCCTGACAACAGTACAGATAAATATTCCTCTTAGTGTAAGTCGATTTAAAGCACAACTTTAAAAATGCAAAGACTTAACGTGTAGCACGCAGGTCATAATTTTATGCCTGTTAAAACTGCACTCTGCACACACGCAGCCAAACTGCTCAACTGCCAACTGCTATTAATAACGGATTTAAATTTTTTTTATTATTATAAAAAGCAGGCAACCATTTGAACTCGAAAAGATCAAAGGCGCTAAAACGCGATTTTCGACTAATTAAGAACACGGTTAATTGAACGAATGCGGATCAATTAACAACTGATTAACGCCAGCATTTTCTAGGAAGCTTCGCAAAGGTATCCTCATTTAGCCAATTAGGAACGCAGGCCATAATAAACAACAACAATTAAATAATTGGCAAGGTTCTTCTGATTAACCCTGCTATTTAAAAGAGCGGCTAGAAAGGGGTTAAGTGAAGTGATATTAAAAAAAACTTGTTCGTTATTCAGGTGCGATTTTAAGTCGCATCTCATCGAGGAAGTAAACCTTCGCAATAAGAAAATGCATGGCCAGAGGGGATTTTTATAAAATTGCGATTTAATGAACGTGCACGAAACGAGTGGTTTACGTACCCGTCCTGGCCTAGCTGACCAACGGCCTAGAGTCCAGCGAGAGGCTGGACAAACAGCGGTTAGGAAGCGAGAGCTCCTGAGGGGGTCCACGGGTTAATCCCGTCTTAGCAAGCTTTATCGATGTATTTACCACAACCGCTAATTGCATAATGGATACTTAATTCGAGAGCCATACGTGGAAGGAGTGAATAAATGACAATAAAAAAATGGGATAAAAATTGTAAGAAATGTTCAGCAATTCATCTCACTTAGTGGTCAGAGCTTAAATTTCGCCATTGCCAAGTAAGATGGCGGTGAGAGCAACAAAACCCCCTGGCCTGAAATGTGCTTTAGTGAATGGCACTTCACACTAATTCAGACTAGAACATTCCCTCATATTAAAAAAAATTGCATTTTATTTAGCTATACAGCTAATTAATTAAATTGAAGCAGCACAATTTGTACAATTGCTACTGTTTTTTAAGGATTGTTATACTACAAAAAATGTACTTTTCAGAAAATATAATTAATACCCATTTTCATGAAACGTGACATTAAAACTAAATATCAAACGGTTCCTAGTAATTTTCTTTTGTTTTATGAAATATGATAACTGAACCCGGACAAATGTATTTTCATTATTTAAATAAATTTAGCAAATTATGTATTTAGCAATGGCCATCATATGTTAACCTTTGAAGATAATACAAATTTACACATAAGAGTAGTGATGCAATTAACCAGAATTCTTGCAGTAAGGAGAGACACATGCAGCAAAACGACCAGATTCATTATAACAAATCATCAACATGCTACGTTTTATTCATCAAATATCTCTATACAGTGTGTTAGACCATTTCGCCATTGGCGTGCTAATTATCCTGGGCTATCCTTTCATTCTCTTCGAGAACTGACCAGTTGGGCGACGGGGTGTCAAGGGCTAGCCAGTTGAAGTCATCAATGGCTTTCCAGTTATTCACGCTGGGATCCATGGAAGCGAGTCGAAAATGCAAATCCATGTTTTCGTATTTCCAATTGTAGGGGGCGAATCGCAGCCCTTTGCTGTCCTCGATGATGGACCTACTCGTAATGTAGGTGTAGAAAACGCTCTCGGAAGTGGAGTGAATGCGAAGCTGCTGGCAGGCTAGCCTGAATGTCACCCGAAAGCAATCGTCGATGAAAACGGACGTCAAAACCGGGCCTACCATAACGGTGCAATCGCTCAGGCCCCTGATGTGTACCGTGCTAGGAGTGCCATATATTCTCACGGTGCAGCTCTTCAGATGGTGCAACTCCACGTCTTTAGCGTGAGCTTCCTCGGCAGACATCGATAGTTCTTCGCCAGTTCTGAACGAAAATCCGCAATTGTCAATCTCGGGAATCACCATGCACGTTTTGTCAGTTTCGTCCTTTCCCTCGCTCCGAACGACCAGCGCTTTTTTCTCTGTCTCCTTTTTGCGCATCTTGAATGCAAACTTCTTCTTGGGCAGAAACTTGTCTTGAGCTTCGTTCAGCGAATCCTGAAGGCAGCTCAGGGTCGCATTGGTCGTGCGCTTCTCGTAGGTGCTCAGAAATATCTGCGAATCTGCAACCAATTTCTGGAGCGACTGAAGGGCTTGCGTGATCTTTTCCAAATGTTTGACCAGAGCCGCTTTATCCGATGATAGCTCCGAGCACACTTGCAGCTGGGAGGCTATGTCCAGCTTCATGCGCTGGAACTGGACTTCGAAATCGATGGCGTCTTCTCGATCCGCAGCCTTGGTTTCCCTCTCGGCCCTCAGTTTTTCGCATTTTGCCTGCCTGTCTTCCTCCCGCTTTCTCAGTCGTTCCGAGAGTATCTCCTGCTTTTCCTCTCTGCCCACAATCCCCCCAATGCTGAACTCCATTATTTCGGGATCACCTTAACCTCCAATCAAGAGAACACGTTGTAGAACTCAAATTTGTAAGTCATTAAACGACCACAAAGACGCTGTGGCTACTACAACCATCGATGTGCAGCTACAGCAATCACATCCAATCAAGCCAAACAACAAGCAAGAACCTCTAACGACACGATTTACTAATACAGCCTTTTAGCAGTTTTGGAACAACACAATTGGCCATCACACTTGTTTCATCAATCACATGCAAGTAGCAAATAACCAACATTTAAATGCATTAACTAATATTTTTTTAAGGAGCACAAAGAAACTGATGCAATTCTTGTGTCCATTATGACGAAAGTTAAAAAGATACAAGATCTATATTCCTGAATTTCACAGAAAATCCAGATCATATCAGTTTCCCCATGGATTCATTGAAATATAACCACTGCCACCGAGGTAGGCTACTGATTTTAGTCAAAAAGACTCAATTTGACGTGGTTTAAGCATGCATGCAGGCAATAACCTAGTCATTTGATCCAACATAATTCGACCGATTAAGCAGCTACAAGAAAACATGCATACAAGCAAACTACTCTTGCTTTTAATGCCGGAAGCAATGCAGACATGAAAGTTTATAAAAATTGGTAAAGTATCCTTACCTTTACTTAGTTAAGCATTACTACTTGCTGCCTGCTCTGCTAAATCTGATTTCTTAACTCCCCATTTCTTATAATCGCGCCTTCGGATGCAGTCTTCTCCCATAAGTTCTCCAGTTTGGTAGTACACTATGAAGTGACAAACAAGGTTGCACGAGAAACGTATTTCAGAACTTATTAATAAGTTCGATATAAAAAAGCGACAGATCTTACATTCAAGAATCCATTGACGTTTCAAGAACAACTCGTGGCGATAATCTGCAATATTAACAAACACTTGATAAGAAAATTATGGCATTCTTACAGCTAATTTATGGCACGGACAGAAAACCTTAGTTTTATGGGTTGCAGAGAACCCGCAAATTATACGAAGTATGATAGATCCTAGCAGATGATCAATTCTACTTCAATAAAAATAAACTTAGCTTTCCCAATACATGCAAGTTTGGGCACTTCTTGTTCAGTCTTCATTTCAACTAAAGCTGCGCATACATTTGTGAGATGAAAATGATTGTAACTATTGAGAGCAACCTCAAATGGTCTCCAAGATTGATGCATTGAAATCGCGCCTTTTACATTTTTTGATCGATCGTCCATTCGGTTCGGAAACTACTTGTGGATGGAGCTGAAAGCATCAAGATGTGTGACTCTCTTAATGAGAAATTTATATGGAAGTCTTGATTTACACTAAGCTTGAACTCATCCAACCGATAAGTCCTGGGCCAATCAAACCGTTCCTTTTTATACAAGAGCACTCCCAACTACGAAATGGTTTGGAACTTTGAAAGCGAATTCCCAAGATCCTAGAATAGGCTGTTTACTTGAGAGCGATGCATTTTCAGCAAATAATTAGGAACAGTTCCTGATAGCAACCAGTAAAGTGATCACGAGTTTGTGTGTTCGAGCGGCTACTTTCACTCTCACTTCTCAAATGGACACGCAGCTTCACAAAAGAGAGGGTGAACCGAAATTACGCTCAAATCATGCAGATCTTGATGGTATCTGAAACCATCAAGTGGAGTATGCGCACCACATCACCAACCAGTGACAACATTGAAATTATCATCATTATTAGTTTACATGAACTGACGTTTTCATTTTCTACATTTAATCATCTTTGCCTGTCAAATTGAACTATGATGACTTTAAAGGGGCATTTTGCAAGACTAGACTACCGTTCTAGGTACAACACTTACCCTGATTATGGTTTAGTTTATTCCAGTAATAATAACTGAGGCCAAAAAGCACGATTTCAGCGTAGAAGAATCCTTTGAACACTTTACCAATTAGTGCAGCAGTCGTTCTTTTTGGTTGTTTGGGCAGCATTGAGTTTTCCTGGGGTCAACACAGCCTAGAATCCATAACGAAAGAGACATTTAAGAATTTAGCCACACGACTAGCGGGGATGGGAAATGAAGATCGGAAAAAAACATCGCAATATCCCATTCAATCGTCACAACAAATGCCAACTAAATACACGACATTTATCGGCATAACGTTCATATAACACCTGCCACATGTGGTCATAAATTAACTACGACCTAGAATTCAACGAATCGATAAGTAAGAGTATCGCTTATAGCGTCAGATTCAACATGACAATAAACTAAAAGTATATATTTTAGTAAAGAACTAAAATCCTACCAAATAAAGCAACGGAATTCACGGAAAATTTCTCAACGATCACGTTCCGCAGAAGTCATAGCTCCTTATGAACCGTGATACAAGACGCTATTTCATTGGTCAAGAAGTTATCAACAAGCCAATAGGAACACTTCTCTCATTCGAAGTGGTTTTTAAATTCTAACAGGGATCTGCATCGTTGGGCGTCATATTGAAACACTTTTAAGCAGGATTACTAGCAACACAAGACTCGCGTTTTTCATTGGTTTTATTTAAATTATGTCAACTAGGCAGTCGATTATACTTATTTCTTGAATTGAAAAGCGTAGGTCTATCAGTGGTGGTTCGTAATGAGGTTAAAAACCCTGTACCAAAATATCATACCTCTGAGAAGTTGCGTCCCAAACTGTTTTTTATCACAAATTCGCAATCGCAATTAAAACGATTTTCTGATAGCGAAGAAAATTTGTGCGGTACTATTCACGTTACATTAAATACGTGCAAGTAAAAGTTTCGTTTTGGGTTTACGGCTGCTCGACGAATGCCGCTATTTAAATCAGATTATGGTTTGAGTCTCAATATGGCCGCCTGTAGTCGACCTGTAGACGGCGCTACAAGCGCATCAAAGTAGGCTTCGTTTTCAGAGCGTGGGATGCGACATCCACGTATTTTAAATATGGCGAGTGAGAAAATGTTAAAATCTGTTACAATGACGGCTTCAGTCGGCGCCCCTTTAACTCCGAACGGTATTTCGGCCCCCAGAAACGCAGGCAATCCCATGAGGTATGTTGATCAGAAAAAATACGCCGTTCCCGAGGTCGCCATAAATTTGGGCGCCAGGACAAGCATGGCAAACGAAGGGACAGTCGCCAAAGGTCAGTATTGGTATTTCATAATTTGGGGAAGTCAATGCACTGCATGTCTAGTCATGTAACCCTTTGACACGATCAATTAAGTGTAAGTAGTGGGGGCAATGCAATAACCATGTAGAGAAAGCCTGATTCTTGCTTGCCAGGTTGGCAAGATCACAATGTTATTGTTACACCAAGGTTTATTTGTCAACTTTGTCAAGTGCTTTGATCGAATTTTTCATTAAAATTCAGAAAATTGAATTTGTGACTTTTGTGGGTTTTTTTTAAATTGGCTGACATTGATTACCAGGTGCTGCGCCAGCCAATAGCAGCACATTGAGTAAGAGTTGTTAACATTTCAGCACTACTAAAAATAACCGAAAAAAAAAGAAGCTGGATTTAGTTTCATTCCAATTTTTTTTTAAATAAAAGATATGAATTCTGTTTCCTCTTTGATCTGGTTCTTGCTTAAAAGCTTATGTATTGTTCTTACTCATAAAATAAAAGCTGAAGACAGTACGATTTCACCATTTCAAATGGCAGGCAGTGAACACAAAGTTAAAATTTTGTTAAATGCTGTTAGGTTTAAACTACAAATATAAGATGAGAGATCGAGAAACTCAGTTGTTCTTTACCATAAAAGTACTTGAAAGTGACGTTTGCGTTTTCCCCTCCAGATTTGAGACAAAGGGTTGCGGGCACATCATGGAAAGATCACCGCGTATCAGTAAGAATCACTACACACTGAATGTCTTTGTTTTGTTCTGCAAAAACATAAACAAAATCGTTTTCAACTTCACAGGGCATTATAACGTCATTTAAAAAACCAAATTTCACAGCCATTTCAAAGATATACAGAGAATTGCGACAAGTTTTCAGTGATAAGAGGGTACGTATTAATGATTCAGTCCCAACTACTGCCACAATTTGCACAGTTTTCAATTAATGAAATTTCGTTTCTCGCAGGCCAAACGTATCCTAGCCATCATATTTTTCGTCATTTTCAGTATGTCTTGCTTCTTCTCAATATGTGCCAATTCCAAGAGCATGGGTAATTTTCACAACACTGCTACACTTGATGGCAACGATCGTATGCTCATCGTCAAAATTTGCATTCCTCTCTTTTCAGCCTTAGCCGCTTACACGTATATATCAATACTTGATTTAGCAGTGTAAGTTT